>JADBJO010005495.1:42500-52500 GCA_016801955.1 Conus betulinus
GCTTTGGGGGTGCTGTTGGATTCTTTTTCGAACCCTTAGCGGTCGGAACACCACAGAATTATGGAATGGACTGTGGTGTGTCTCTATCTGACGCCAAGAGCACAGACACAATCAACCGTGTCTCCCTGATGAGTCAGATCCAGCGGACGAACGGCCTTGGAGCAGGCGACGGCCTTGGAGCAGGCGATACATATAGATCTTCGAGAGAGATTGTGATAGTTTTCTCATGCAGCTAGTGAAGGGATTTTATGTTTATGATATACATTTTCCCATTTATCATCTTCATCTCCAATTTTTTTTTTCCTCTCAATTTCAAATCTTTGCCAAATCATTACTATAATGATGGAAGAATTGTTCACCTGCACTTCTTTTTCCCCCCACTACTTAATTGTTCAGTATTATATATATATATATATGTGTGTGTGTGTGTGTGTGTGGATTTGGTATCACTTTTCACAGTTACTCCTGTGATAGTTTTCCATTTATCAACAAATTCTACATAAAATTATGAACAACTATTGTCACATACTACATGAGGAAAATACGGAGGAACTTAAAACCTTCTCTCTCTGCCTTACACTGTGATTCCAGAAGTTTTCTTCCTTCAGCCACCTAGCGAAGATGATTTGATATCAGATTAACTTGTTTTACATTAACCGAAACAGACAAGACTTGAACTTCTGATTGTTTGCTGTGTTATGGTGTTGTCTTTGCGACAACTACCACAACAAACACAAAAATAGAGTGTGGGTGTGTTTCTGTTTTATGTGTGCATGTCCTGGTCTCTCATACGTGCACACATTTATGTATATATAATCATGAGTGGCTGAGTGCGTACTTTATTTGCACTACCAAAAGAGAAAAATTGAAATTCCCATTTTGGTGTTACACGCATGTTTTATTGTTTGTAAGCAATTTCAGTTTCCAGTGTCACGTTTGTAACTATAAATATGTATGTCTTAACTTTTAGGGCAGCGGTCACAAATGTAATTTCTCTTGTAACGAGAGATAATAAAGTTTTCTGAATCCCAGCAGACACGGGTACTGGTGTACCACAAAACAATTTACCCCAAAATGGATGCATTGAAATGGTATTCAACGAGGAATATATACCTTGGAACAATCCCAGTAATATTGTCAGACGAGATGTGGAAATGCTGGTCTCTCAAATCAAAAACACAGTGATGGCGTTCCTGTTTCTGATTGGTGGGCCTGGTAACGTCATCAATATGGTGGTGTTTTACAAGCAAGGTCTTCAAGACCGGGTCAACTTGTGTCTCTTTGCTTTGGCCTTGGCTGATGAAATAAACATAATAGTCATAATCATTAGCAACGGGGAAAAAAACTCTACCTTCAGTTTGCTACAGGCGAAACTTCTGGTCCCATTACCAGGCTTTTGCAAGCCAACTATATCCGAGTTTTCGTTGGATTCACTTATGTTTCCTCCGTTCTGTCCGCCATCATTGCCTGCGAGAGATGCTATTGTGTGTGCTTCGTCCACACAAATACCAGACTTTGATGCGCACGAGAGAACGCTGGCTGCTGTCATTGTTGCTGATTATTTCCTCGTCATAGGGCTGTTTTTCTTTGCAGTTGGATTCCGATATCGCTTTGCGTGTATGTATGACCCAGTTTCAGGTGCAACTAGAATAGTATCTGAGCGGACTGATTTTTACGAAGAAAACAGGGAGCTTCATGACTTCGTGTATGGCGCATTGATTGGTGTTGGAATGTCTATTGGGCTGTTTACAGTGGTAATTGTAGCAACAATAATTACTGCCGTGAAACTTCGTCAGACTGTGACATGGCGTGCGGAAACATCAGTCGCTATCACTTCAAGGGAAATAACTCTGACAAAGATGTTAATTGGCACTTCCGTCCTTTTCGTTTTCTGTGTTTTTCCAACTGCTTTGATTCGTTTCATGGTTTCCGTGTTCCCAGAAATCAACCCAGGACGACGAAATCATAATTTCTTTTACTTGTGTGTATCGATTAGTGAATTATCCAGTTTCATAAACAGCAGTTTCAACATTGCTGTATACTATGTGATGGGATCTCGTTACAGAGACAAACGTTTTGGTCACTGTTCGGAAGGTAGATACAATACGTAAAACATATATCAAATATCCCCAGTGTCTACGAAAAAAATAAAAAGGAAAAGTGACAGTAACAATTTTGACAGAAAAAAAATGAGTCACAAATGGTTTGATTTAAACTTTTTCAGACAGGAGGCAAAGAAGCACTCTGTTACTGGTGGTGTCTATTGCGTGATTTGCTGTCTGACTCTCACCTAAAGAAGTCTGGGTGCGTGTCCGTCTTCTCTCCACACACATCCACACCACACACGAACACAGGTAGCCAGGCAATAAGTTAAGTTTCTTTTTCATCTTTTGCTGCCTAAACCATCAAATCAAAACAAGTGCATAATACATAATAAACAAGCAGACAATATTATATAATATGTCAATATACTCCCCCACTATCATCGAGGGCGCGCAACAGTATTAGTGACATATAGTGACTACTGACATAATTATCAGGTATATAGTTTCCTGCGCAGACTACTCTGGTATCCACAGCAGCGTCACCACAAACAGTTTATGCACTTGGCCGCATCTGGCCCAAGTCACACAGTTTTCACACACAGTTAACACAGACCAGAAGTCGCTCAAGGAAGCAGTTCGTGGAGTCCTTCCAGGGATTCCCACACAACAGAAGAGGTTCACTGAACGTCGTTCCGACGTAGAACGAAGCTGCTCACGGAAGCAGTTCATGGAGTCCTTCCAGGGTCTCCCACATAACCGAAGAAACACAAGTCGTCGTCCCGACGAACTCTAAAGCCCCTTCACAGACCAGCTGATTGCTGACCACCACACGGACAGCTTCTCCACAACCCCAGGGAGCGGAAACAGTGGCTGAGCTCGTGCTGCACCTCACACTTGTTTAGCAGTGCACACAGGATTCTACTGATCAATCCGTCAGCCTCTCTCTACACCCCTACGGGGTACAGATGGCGGCTGGGCATGGGCTGCACCCCACATCCTGATGGCAGTCAGTTCCAGGTCGGACACAGGGGTTTCACCGACACACCTGGTGAACTGATAACTACCTTAATTATCTAGCCTACTTCCTTCATATTTATCGTTCTTGTTTGACAGTAGCAGTCACTCTTAATATAATATAATTTCACTGGAATTTGGGGGAGGAAAATATCCATAATAAAATCTACTAACTTTCAATACAGTGGATGCATTACAATAGAAATGTTTCTTTCATTAACATAATGATTGTTTACATTAAAGGAAAGAATTTCCACATGAAACCCTTCTTCAAAGTATCAAAAATACAATTATTACAGACAGAGGGACGGATCCCTTTTGTCCCAATTGTATGAAGAAAAGAAGAATGTTTTCATCTCTTCACATCGTCACTAGACGTGTCCAATTACATTTCAAGGAACGATTTCCGTTCGTCCCTTTTTATCAAGAAGAGAATGTTCATCATTATCACTAGACGTATCCACGACAGGAATCAGAATATATGTTGCCATAATTTATGCACAATAATTTTCATTGCTCATTTCCAGAGCTCACCAACATTCGCATCATTGTAATACTTTAGGGAAAAGAGAAACAACGCTTTTGTTCAATAATACATTGATTTAGCCAAATTACTTTTCCACGAACACATATAAGTATACATATTCTTTCTTTCATCTACTCACTCCATTCTTTTAATCCACTTCTCGACTCACATTTACTGACTACAACTTCCTACTGTCACCCTATGACTCGTCAAATTATAAGATATATCAAGGGAACAATTAAATATTTTAGGCCTTAATTAAGAACTGGAAAGTTCCCAACCACCTATTGGAAAAAAAAAACTTCATTAGTACAAACCCTAATTCCCATACAACTATTAAAGCATACCTGACTACCACAAGAATTTCTCTGGAGATGTTTCTTTGCGGGCAACTCTGTAGAGACTGAAGGGAAATCCTCGCTCCCCCGACAAAGACAAAACGCAGGTTAGTAGCTGTCAGGTAAACGGGTTAACCGGTATCTCAGGTTTATTTGTCCGGGTTTAACATGTTCCCAAAATTTGGGACCGGACGAAATATGTCCGTCACACACACCTCTCTCTCTCTCTCTCTCTCTCTCTCTCTCTCTCTCTCTCTCTCTCTCTCTCTCTCTCTCTCTCTCTCTCTCTCTCCTCTCTCTTCTTCTTCTTCTTCTTCTTCTTCTTCTTCTTCTTCTCTCTCTCTCTCTCTCTCTCTCTCTCTCTGTGTGTGTGTGTGTGTGTGTGTGTGTGTGTGTGTGTGTGTGTGTGTGTGTGTGTTCTTCAACATTTAGGAGAATAGAGGAGGTTTTCAAGGAAAGGCTGACGCCCTTGCTCTGCATGACTTTATGGATACTTCCATTGTGTATATCTACGACAGGAATTAATTTCAAAACATTTTGTGATAATAGTTGAAGGATTTTACCTCTGGTTATCAATGGGAAAAGCACTCTCCAGAGTCATTCACAACAGAATCATCACCCACATCACTAACACCATCGTTCCTGAATCTCAGTGTGGCTTTGGAGAGTGAGGGACACCATTAACATAGCCATAACTATATGAGACACCAGTAACATAGTTATAACTATCTGCCACCTGTCACAGAAGTGCCAAGACCAGAACCGATGGTGCTCGTTGATCTGACAAAGGTCACAGGAAAATGAAGATGTATTCCCAGCGAAAAATATTGCGGGGTGAAAAAAGTCTGTGTTTTGGGCCTCCGCCTTCAGCCTATCTTCTTTGTTGGAAACAAAATTAATAGATCCATTGGTGGGAGGTGGGAGGAAAGAGCAGAAGAGGACAGGGAAGAATGAAGGTGGTGATTTATTCCGGTTTCATGCAGATGGCAAATATTTTAACCTGCGGCTTTTTCAAGCCGGAATGAGAATGTTTAAAGAACATGCGACATGGCTTCCTTTTTGTGACAACTGTGCACTGGTTGCACACATCCACAAGGACTTCCAGTGCATGACAAACGTTCTGGCCTCACTATTTAGTTTCAGCAGGACAAACGCCATGTTCCAAGCTTTACCTTACAGTTCACCAGTGCTACATCTTTGTCAACCTGTTGTCATCCCCACTGCAAAGATCTGTTTGTAAGTACAAACAGATTTCAACGCCCTGACATGAGAGACTAAGTATTACAAAGGTCAGTGCTGTCTGGCCAAGGCCCACAAATAAACTGGGGAAATTACACTTCAGTCTTTCCTCTGACACTGCTGTATACAGAGCAGGTTCTGACTGCTCTGCCAACTCCTCAAAGACCTGGACCACCTACTGAAAACATGTCTGAGAACTGAGAAAAGCTTGCTAGTACTTCTTGTGTGGGACGTTCTACAAGTGGCAATACAAAGAGTCCAAGCAAGACAAAGGTGGCAGGTCTGCTACATTAAGTGGTAGGAAAAAGAGCCCGAGAAAAACAATGGTTGCATATATGCTGCATCCTATAGCAAGACAAAGAGTCCAAGTAAAACAAAGGTGGCACATCTTCAACATCAAGGGGCAAGACATGAATTCCAAATAAGACCAAAGTGCAGGTCTTTTACATCAAGTGGCATGACAAAGATTCCAAGTAAGACAAAGGTGACAGATCTGCTACATACACTGGAAAGACATAGGGTCCAAGTAAGACAAAATGTCCACCTTCACATTCTCTTGAAGAGAATAGACTTAGTGAGCGTCTATTCGTCAAGAATTTTTTTTTTTTTGCTGTCCCAACCTCTCACCTCAGAGGCAGTACACCTACGCCGCTCATTCCGACACCCCGTCCACAGCCACAGCCCGGTCGGCCCTGCCGCAGCCTCGGCACCGGCAATCCACAGGGAGCAGTCAATGTCAAGCCGTCAAGAGGCAACCCACCGAAGGAGACACTAAACTACTGCCGAGTCACTTCGGTGGTGTTCAGTGGCGCCTGTTCTGATCTAACATACGCAGGACACCACCTACTAAGCCCCCTACTGACGACAATAATTGTTTAGTCGCGGAGCCGGCGTGAGTAAGCTCTCCATCCGGAGCGCGCCACCACGTCCTTCCACGACAGCCCCCATGGACTCGTCGATACCGGTGACCCCGACGGAACCAAACCAAGGCCACAGATGTGGAGAGGACATCGAAATTGAGGTCACCATGAAAGCAGGGCATGAAGGGCCACAGAATTTGAGACTTTTTTTTAAATGCTGATCGATGAGAATGAGGATGATTAAGATGATGCTACGGATTTCCATTTCGGTCTGAGACTACATGATAGGGCTATACTCTACGCTTCCTTTCATAATATATCCCGGTGTCAACCAGGCCCGAGAGATACAAGCACCTGCAGTGTTGGTCAGGAAATTTGAGCAACACTCTCAGAAACGCATCCATTAAGTGGATGAAACTCGACTGTGTGGTCCCAGTCTTCCCAACTGAGTCCGCAGCAAACTCAACTCTGGGTAGGAGCCGGTCGGGGCAGAAAAACCCACATGACTTCTGATGGGATTCGAACCCACCACCTCCCAGCCGGGAGTCCGCGACGCTTACCACTTCGCCACGGCGGCTGGTATTCGTCAAGAATTTGTTATGATGGGAAGGACCAAGGCAGTTCTCTCGTAAGGTACGAGGACGCACCGAAGACCAGCCTCAGGATACACTACCTTGGGAACATATTACTCTGCTTGAAACACCCCTGCATCTGGTACAGCAAGATATACAAGTCGTAGGTGTACTTTCATTGATTATGATCTGGCTCCATCGTCTTTATATGGTCACGTTGTTCATATTATTGGGTGATCCATTATGCTGTGCTATTGGGGTGTTTAATGCCCCGTAGCTGTACCTTAAGAAAGCAAACACAATGAATGCAGGATGCAGTTTCTTAATGCTGCCCAGTGTTGAATGTGACTTCAGCTGATATTGAGATGATTTTTAAAGCGGATTTTTGTTTAAAAAAATGTTGCACAGAATGTCAAAAAAAAAAAAGAAAAAGAAAATGTACTTGATGATCACAATAGGTCACTGTCAGTGCCCTTCAAATCTGACACAGATTCTTCCGTGTGCTGCTGGGATTACACTTGGTGAATTTAGAGAAGGAATGAATGAAACACAACACAAACAGTAATCAACCTTAGTTTATCTCTATATGCCAAAAGACAAGGGGTTAATAACTTTAGACATAGGAACAAACTTCAACACATTGACTCAATAGTCCATTGCATGATCAATCAAGAGTTGAGGTTTTAGGAAAGAGAAAAAAGAAAGAAAAAAAAATGCGCCAAAATGGCACACATCTAGCCTCAAAAATGTCCAAAATTCATCGTAAAAACATCCTCTAGTGAGCAAAGTGGGGATGAGTTCTGATAGTCCCTTTATCGTAGGTAACAGAGGGACGAGTCTGACGAGTTCATGCTATGTGCATTTCTTCTTTGCTTTTCCTTTTGACACCTCTCTACATATCGGTAAAAAGATTTGAAACAGTTACCCCCAATTTTGTTTCCATACAGCTAGTGGGTACCAAAGACATTGATCAGCTTGCCTTGCCTTGCCTGGCTATTCCTTGTCCTCTCCTTCTGTGTCTTGTCGTGCCCTGTGTTGCTGCATGTGCTCCCTGCTTCCACTCTCACAATTTTGTGGTTCAAGAAAACAGATGTAGAATGGAATGGTCTGGCCTTCTTTTTAATCCTTAGCCGTTAAGTACAAGGGCCTTAGCACCATATCTTAAAGTTTTCAATACGAAACCTGGCTACCTCTCTCCTTGTATTACCTTCTGCTTCGTTAACTCTGTGAACTAATGGTTTTGAAGAATGTGTGACTTTTTTGTGTGTTTTCTTTTTTTTCCATGTCGTTTAACACGATCAAAATTACTGACATTTTCGGAGTGGCTGAATGATTGATGTGATTTTAAGGTTCCACGTTCTATGTTTTACTTTTCGACTTCCTGTGCCTCTCAAATTGTCATGCTGTTTATAGCCTAGCCGACCACGGAGGCCTCACTGGTTCTCTGACCACATCCACTAGCATCACCCTCACGCCATTCACTCCAGCTCAGTAATACACAGCAACATTCAGGACTAGGACTGTACTAGCTCAGCCTCAGCAAGGCAATTTACAAATAGGAGTCAATGTGTTAGGTCGTCATAAGGAGAGTCCAGAGGAGACACTGCACTACTGGAAACCTGTTACAGATCTGTGATCCCCCTTCAGATCCAAAATGTTCGACACCATCGATATAAACGTGTTCATGAAGTTGAAACTTATGATAAGATGTTTACGTATTCAACACCATCCATCTCCCCATTCTTCTTCTTCTTCTTCTTTCTTCTTCTCTCTCTCTCTCTCTCTCTCTCTCTCTCTCTCTCTCTCTCTCTCTCTCTCTCTCTCTCTCTCTCTCTCTCTCTCTCTCTCTCTCTCGTTTACCCTCCTTTGCGTTTTCATTTCGACAGATTTTTTTTTCCTCACGCCAGTCTGCTCATATATACTCCCTCTCTTCCCCTCTTTCCTCTCATGTCCTTTCCTTCATCTGTCATTCTTCGTTCCATGCCGTCAGAAGGTGAAAACGCTGTCAACATTCACGTCCTGCCCTGCCTGCATGAGTTCATCGCAACTGACTGATGCCCTGTGGAAGGTTGACGTAACTGTGACGTGGGTTCGCCACAAGGTGATGCCTTCACCCGATCCTATGTCACAGATAACGTCGCTATAGTGCTTCCCTTCCCCATCATGATGATTAGTTATGTGAATTCAGTGAAATAGTCGGATGTTTCGTTGCTGCATGTGTCTGCCCTTTGAGACACAGATGGCAGGTGACATGACTTCACACATCGGTGCAAAAGGCTTAAGGCCTTCAAGAACTGAAGATTTTCAGAATTGACCTAAATGGTATTATTTCATATTGCACGTGTTGACTCTTCTTCCATGATATATTTCATTGGATTTCACTTTCTTCTGACAGCCTGTCAATCACACACACCCCGCAAAGAACATGATGACTGGCTGTAACCTCCAAAAGACGAAAACAAGCCAAACACACAGGTTTATCAAAGGCCACAAGACTAGATGTATGCACCAGAGAGAGACAGAGTAGTAGTAGTAGTAGTAGTAGCAGTAGTAGTAGTGGTAGTAGTAGAAGTAGTAGTAGTTTCATTTTACGTCTTAACAAATTTATGTGACATTAGATGAATGAGTGTGTGTGTGTGTGTGTGTGTGTGTGTGTGTGTGTGTGTGTGTGTGTGTGTGTGTGTGTGTGTGTGTGTGTGTGTGTTCTACCCTTTACTGGGTGCTATGGGTGCAGTTGGATTCTGTTTTTGAACCTGTGCTGGTAAAAATACTACAGAATTGTAGATTATAGTATATGTGCATTTGATTCTAAAGGAGCACCGACGCAATCAGCCGTCCAAATCAGGGAAAGAAAGGCCATTCTGCGCAATTCTTAGCTGTTGTCAGCACTTTTGTTACCTAAAATGCTAGGTTTATCAAACATTAGACATGACCCACTCTGACTTTGAAGAATTGTGTGGAATGAATGACTTTTGAGTTGATTTTAACGTGGTGACAGCCCTCAAATGGCCCCTTTGTGGTCGGCTGGGCTATGAGCGACATTACCTTACCTTACCTTACCTTATCTTATCTTGCCTTACCTTACCTTACCTTACCTTACCTTACCTTACCTTACCTTACCTTACCTTACCTTACCTTACCTTACCTTACTCTCACTTTGACACATTTTACCTTCCTTTTATCCTTTAGTTGTGTTTTAAGACGAGTACGATGGTCCCTAAATGCTTCTAGCGAAGGATTTTATATTTGCAATCTAGCGCCTTACTTTTTCATTCCAGTTTGTTGTTCTCTCAGAATCAGCCCTTCCTATCACTTTTTTTTTTTTTTTTTTTTTTGTCTAGTCATTAATGTATTGATTAGGGAATTGTTAGCATGCACTTGTTTTTCTCTCAATTTTAATTTGTAT
>JADBJO010005495.1:62500-67500 GCA_016801955.1 Conus betulinus
AGTTTTTTTGAAAACTCAACAAACATACTATGGTATTGCACACCAGCCTTTTTTTGGTATAGCATTCTTCTTAAAACCGAAAAGGCAGAGGAGTCAAATTACCACTTTCCGCGGTCACTGAGGAGAAACAATCAGGTTTCGAAATACCGGTATCTGACTAGGAGTTATATGTTAGTGAGCTTTCTCCCCATTAGAGATGGTCTCCCTCTTTGGAGACTATAAGCTTGCTGAAGGTTCATTTTGGGAAGCATTTATTTATTCCCATTCACCCACTCAAGCACATACTGTCAGTTAGGCACAATCATCTACCACTGCAGATATGAAGGCTTACCACCCCCCTACTTCTACAATCTGAGACATAAGAGCAAGCTTTGTTTATAATTCAATATTTCTTGCAGTCATTGCAACACCTAGCTGCTCTGTAAGTTGCTGGAATGGTGCTCGGTACTTATCCTTGGAATTTAAGCAGATTAACTTGTTTTACATTAGCCAGAACAGACAAGACTTGAACTTAAGACTTTGTGCTATGTATGATGTTTGTCTTTATGACAACTACCACAACAAAGTTGTCTGCTATGTTCCTGTAGGCTTTCATGAAACACTGATCTGGTTTCTCACACAGACGGCGCTGCGGAATCAGGTGGATGATACATCATGTTAAACACTTCAGCTCAGTCAGTGATTACCGATGACCACACCAGCGCAGACACCTTTGCTCCAGCAGACGCGGGTACTGGTGTACCACAAAGCAAGTTACCCCAAAATGGATGCATTGAAATAGTATTCAACAAGGAGTATGTACCTTGGGACAATCCCAATAATATTGTCAGACGAGATGTTGAAATTTTGGTCTCTCAAATCAAAAACACAGTGATGGCGTTCCTATTTCTGGTTGGTGGGCCTGGTAACGTTATCAATATGGTGGTGTTTTACAAGCAAGGTCTTCAGGACAGGGTCAACTTGTGTCTCTTTGCTCTGGCCTTAGCTGACGAAATAAACTTAATAGTCATAATCATCAGCAATGGCGAAAAACTCTACCTTCAGTTTGCTACAGGCGAAACTTCTGGTCCCATTACCAGGCTTTTGCAAGCCAACTATATCCGAGTTTTTGCTGGATTCACCTATGTTTCCTCCGTTCTGTCCGCCATTATTGCCTGCGAGAGATGCTGCTGTGTGCTTCGTCCACACAAATACCAGACTTTGATGCGCACGAGAACGATGGCTGCTATCATTGTTGCTGATTATTTCCTCGTCATAGGGCTGTTTTTCTTTGCAGTTGGATTCCGATATCGCTATGCATGTGTGTATGACCCAGTTTCAGGTGCAACTAGGGCAGTACCTGTACCGACTGATTTTTACGAAGAAAACAGAGAGCTTCACGACTTCCTGTATGGCGCATTGATTGGTGTTGGATTGTCTGTGGGGGGTCTTTACAGTGGTAACTGTAGCAACACTGATTACTGCTGTGAAACTGAAACTTCGCCAGATTGTGACATGGCGTGCTGAAACATCAGTCTCTATCACTTCAAGGGAAATAACTCTGACTAAGATGTTAATTGGCACTTCCGTACTTCTTGTTTTTCTGCGTTTTTCCAACTGCTTTGACTCGTTTCATGGCTTCCGTGTTCCCAGAAATCAGCCCAGGACGACGAAATCATAATTTCTTTCACTTGTGTGTGTCGATCAGTAAATTAGCCAGTTTCATAAACAGCAGTTTCAATATAACTGTTTACTATGTGATGGGATCTCGTTACAGACAAACGTTTTGGTCACTGTTCAGAAGGTAGAACCAGTATGTAAAACATATATCAAATATCCCCAGTGACCACACAAATGAAAAGTGACAGTAACAATTTGACAGAAAAAAAAAATTAGTCAAAAATGGTTTTATTTAAACTTTTTCAGACAGAAAGCAAAGAAGCACTCTGTTATAGGTGGTGTGTGGTGCGTATTTTGCTGTCTGACTCTTAAGTGAAGAAGTCTGGCTGGGTGTACGTCTTTTTCTCCACACACACCCACACCATACAAACATAGACAGCCAGGCAACAAGTTAAGTTTCTCTTTTTGTTCTTTTGCTGCCTGAGCCATCAAATCAAAACAGTGCATAATACATGATAAACAAAAGCAGACTATATATGTATATATTGATATACTCTCGCCACTATCATCGAGGGTGCGCAACAATACTAGTGACACAATGTGACTACTGACATAATTATTAAATATATATTTCCTGCGCAGACTACGTTGGTATCCACAGCAGTGTCACCACGAACAGTCTATGCACTTGGCCGCATCTGGCATAAGTCACACAGAGTTCACACATTTCAGAAGCCGCTCAAGGAAGCAGTTCGTGGAGACCTTCCAGGGACTTCCACACAACAGAAGAGGTTCACTAAACGTCGTTCCGACATAGAATGAAGCTGCTCACGGAAGCAATTCGTAGAGTCCTTCCAGGGACTCCCACATAACCCAAGAAACACAAGTCGTCGTCCCCTTCACATACCAGCTCGTTGCTGACCACGTGGACAGCCTCCCCACAAACCCATGGTGCAGAAACAGTGGCTGGGCTCGTGCACCCCAAACCCATATGGCAGTCAGTTTCAGGTCGGACACTGGGGCTTCACCGACACCTGGGAAACTGATAGATACCGTGATTGTCTAGTATACTTCTTCCTACATATTTATCGTTATTGTTTGTCACTAGCAGTCACTCTTAACATTATATAAGTTTACCGGAATTTGGGAGAAAATACCCATAAGAAAACCTACTAACTTTCAATACAATGCATACATTACAATAGAAAATTTCTTTTTGTTTAATACCATGATTGTTTACACTGAAGGAAAGAATTTCCACATGGAACCCTTTTTCAAAGAATCAAGAATACAATTATTACAGATAAAGGGACGATTCCCTTTTGTCCCAATTGTATGAAGAAAAGAATGTTTTTGTCTCTTCACATCATCATTAGACGAGTCCAGTTACATTTCAAGGAACGATTTCCGTTCGTCCCTTCTTATCAAGAAGAGAATGTTCATCATTATCACAAGACGTATCCACAACAGGAATCAGAATACATGTTGCAATAATGTATGCACATTTCCAGGATTCACCAAATTACGCATCATATAATACTTTAGGGAAAACATAACACCTTTTTTTCAATAATACATTGATTTACTAGATTGTTTTCCCTGACCACATATAAGTATACATATTCTTTCTTTCATCTACTCACTCCATTCTTTTCAGCCACCTCTCGACTTGCATAGTCACTAACCACAACTTCCTACTGTCACCCTATGTCTCGTCAAATCATAAGATATATCAAGGGAACAATTGAATATTTTAGGTCTTTACTAAGAACTGGAAAGTTCCCACCCACCTGTAGGAAAAAAAAAAACAACTTCATAAGTACAAAACCTAAATTCCATACAACTATTAAAAGCATACCTGACTGCCACAAGCATTCGCCGTAAGTCTCTCCTCGGCTCTCTGGAGATGTTTCTGTGCCTGCAGCTCTGTAGAGACTGACGGGAAATCCTCGCTCACCCGTGTGTGTGTGTGTGTGTGTGTGTGTGTGTGTGTGTGTGTGTGTGTGTGTGTGTGTGTGTGTGTACTGTGTGTTTCCTCTTCCACATTAGGGGAATGGAGGAGAAGTTTTCTTATGGATACTTCCATTGTGTATATCTACGAGAGGAATTAATTTCAAAACATTTTGTGATAATAGTTGAAGGATTTACCTCTGGTTATCTATGGAAAAGCGCTTCACAGAGTCATCCTCAACAGAATCATCACCCACATCACTAACACCATCGTTCCTAAATCCCAGTGTGGCTTTGGAGAGTGAGGGACGCCAGTAACATAGTCATAACTACATGGGACACCAGTAACATAGTCATAACTATCTGCCACCTGTCACAGAAGTGTCGAGACCAGAACCGATGAATGCACGTGATTCTCGTTGATCTGACAAAGATCACAAGAAAATGAAGATGTATAGAATCCATTCCCAGTGAAAAATATTGTGGAGTGAAAAACAGTCTGTGTTTTGGGCCAAAGCCTTCAGCCCGTCTTCTTTGTAGTTAAAAAAAAGTAAAAAAACAAACAAACTAATAGATCCATTGGTGGGAGGCGGGAGGAAAGAGCAAAAGAGCAGAGGTAGAAAGAAGGTGGTGGTTTATTCCGGTTTCATGCAGATGGCAAACTGCAAGCAGGAATGAGAGTATTTGAGAACATGCGACATGACTTCCTTTTTGGGACAACTGTGCACTGGTTGTACACATCCACAAACGTTCTGGCCTCACTATTTAGCTTCAGCAGGACAGACACCATGTTCCAGCCTTTACCTTACAGACCACCAGTGCTACATCTTTGTCAACCTGTTGTCATCACCACCACAAAGATCTGCTTTGTAAGTACAGATTTCAACGCCCTGACGTGAGAGACTAAGTATTACAAAGGTCAGTGCTGTCTGGCCAAGGCCTACAAATAAACTGGGGAAATTACACTTCAGTCTTTTCTCTAACACTGCTGTGTACACAGCAGGTTCTGACTGCTCTGCCAACTACGCAAAGACCTGAACCACCTACTGAAAACATGTCTGAGAGCTGAAAAAAAGCTTGCTAGTGCTTCCTGTGTGGGACGTTCTACAAGTGGCAATACAAAGAGTCCAAGCAAGACAAAGGTGGCAGGTCTGCAACATCAAGTGGTAGGAAAAAGAGTCCGAGAAAGCCATTGGTTGAATTTCTGCTGCATCCTATGGCAAGACAACGAGTGCAAATAAAACAAAGGTGGCACATCTTCAACATCAAGTGGCAAGACATGAATTCCAAGTAAAACAAAAGTGCAGGTCTTTATCATCAAGTGGCATAACAAAGAATCCAAGTAAGACCAACTGCCGTGGCGAAGTGGTTAGCGTCGCAGACTCCTGGCTGGGAGGTGGTGGGTTCGAATCCTATCAGAGTCATGTGGGTTTTTCTGTCCCGACCGGCTT
>JADBJO010005495.1:72500-105000 GCA_016801955.1 Conus betulinus
GAGACAGAGAGAGAGAGAGAGACTGTATGTGTGTGTCTACATATTGAGCAGATGTGTGGTGTGTGAAAACAAGTGCCCGCCAACAATTACACTATAGTTAACAAAATGACCTTTGTTCTGGAAAACTTTGTCCTGAATGGCCTCAGGCTAATAGGATGTGAATCTCACCGACTCACACACAAAAAATTTACAGAGAAAGGAAATTTCGGGGTGGATGGGGGAGAAATAATATAAGTAGGAAAGAGACGGATTTACTGTGAGTTTTTAATAATTTTACAAACATTATCCGTTTATGTCTTCAGTATTGATTTATCAAAACATTATAATTCAATTAATTCGGAAGGCATGTAACATATGTTAATGATCGGCGGAAAATGGATTAAACGACACTTTTCATAGTTCGTCCTGCGATAATAATTTCAGTTTATTAACAAATTCTACATCTTACACTGTGATTCTAGAAGTTGTCTTCCTTCAGCCACCTAGCAAAGATAATTTCAGAGCAGATTAACTTGTTTTACATTAGCCAGAACAAACAAGACTTGAACTTCTGACTGCTGTGTTACGGTGTTGTCTTTTGCGACAACTACCACACCAAAGTCGTCTGCTATGTTCCTGTAGGCCTTCATGAAACAGTGACCTGGTTTCTTACACACAGATAACACAGCGGAATCAGGTGGATGATACATCATGTTAAACACTTCAGCTCAGTCAGTGATTACCGATGACCACACGCCCACCCAACACCTTTGTTCGAGTACACTCAGGTGCAAGTGAATCACAAAACAAGTTACCCCAAAATGGATGCATTGAAATGGTATTCAACGAAGAGTATGTACCTTGGATCAATCCCAATAATGTTGTCAGACAAGATGTGGGAATTTTAGTCTCTCAAATCAAAATACAGTGATGGTGTTCCTGTTTCTGATTGGTGGGCCTGGTAATGTAATCCATAGGGTGGTGTTTTACAAGCAAGGTCTTCAGGGCTGGGTCAACCTTTGCCTCTTTGTTCTGATTTTAGCTGACAAAATAAACTTGAGAATCCTAATCATTGGCAATGGGGAAAACTCTAACTTCAGTATGCTACAGGCAAAACTTATGGTCCATTTCCAGGCTTTCGAGATGACAAAATAAACATGCGAATCCTAATCATTGGCAATGGGGAAAACTCTAACTTCAATGTGCTACAGGCAAAACGTATGGTCCCATTTCCAGGCTTTCGCATGGCAACTATTTCTGAGTTTTCTTTGGATGCATCCATGTTTCTTCCATTCTGTCCCTCTCCTCACCTCTCCCCCCCCCCCCCCCCCCCCCCCCCCCTTTCCTTGCCTGTAAAAGATGCTACTGTGTTCTTCGTCCACACAAATACCAGACTTTGATGCGCACGAGAATGATGGCTGCTGTCATTGTTGCTGATGATGTCCTCGTCATAGGATTGTTTTTTTCTTCGCAACTGGATTCCGATATCGCTAAGCGTGTGTATATGATCAGTTTCTGGCGCCACTAGGATAGTGACTGTGCTGAGTGATTTTTTTCGAAGAAACAGAGAGCTTCATGACTTCCTGTATGGTGCCTGCTGTCTCTTGTGGGATCACAGTGGTAATTGTAGCAACGAGTACCGTCGTCGTGAAACTTCGTCAGATTGTGACATGGCGTGCTGAAACTACAGTCTCCATCTCTTTAATGGAAATAACTCACTAAAATGCTAACTGGCACTTCCATCTTTTGTGTGTGTGTGTGTGTGTGTGTGTGTGTGTGTGTGTGTGTGTGTGTGTGTGTGTGTGTGTGTGTGTGTGTGTGTGTGTGTGTGTGTGTTGTTTGTTTCTCCGATTGGCTTGCTTCGTTTCATGGCGTCGTCCCTGTTCCAATATCATCATTTCTTTCGTTGTGTGTATCAATTAGTGAATTATGCATTTTGGTAAACTGCAGTTTGATATCGTTGCGTATTATGTGATGGGGACTTGGTCACTGTTGGGACGGCGGTTAGATCCAGAACACAAACATAAATATTCCCAGTGCCAACACAAAAGGAAAGATGACAGCAGCAGATGTTACATGATTATAGATGTCTTTGGTGGAAGGTAGGGGGGAGGGAAAGAGGAAGAGGAGGGTGGTGGTTTGGTCTAGTTTTGCATGGATAGCAAACCTTTTGATCCTCGGCATTTTCAGACCATGCTTTGTCAATCCTCTGTGTGACGACTGTGCACTGCCCACACTCCGTTCACGAGGACCTCCAGTGCATGACAAGTAGCATCGCATCAGCCTGCAGACGTTTTGGACTTCCTGGATTGTTTGAGGAAGACGGGGGCCATGTTCCAACCTGTACAATTACAGACCACCTGTACACCACGTTCTAACCCTGTTGTCATCACCAACACAAAGATCTGCTTTACGAACACAAACATATCTCAGGATACTGATGAATGATCAAACACTATGAATGGCAAAGGTCAGCGCTGCCTTTCACAGGCTCACAAAGAAGCTGTGAGGGATATCACTGTCTCAGTCTTTTCTCTGAGCCCGCTGTCTGCAGAGCAGCGATTCTGATTGCTCTGCCGATCTGATGTGACACTTCGACCATCTTCTGACACATGTCTGATGGCTGGAACATATCTGACGGTTGGAACAGGTTCACCAACATTTCATGTGCGGGGCGTGCTACCTTGGGTGGCAAGATAAAGGGTCCAAATAAAAAAGGTGCAGGTCTACTGCATCAGTTGGCAAGACAAAGAGTCCAGGTGAGACAAAGATGGCAGGTCTGCCACATCAAGTGGCAAGCCAAAGTACAAGTACGACAATGGGTTGGTCTGCTATATCAAATGGCAAGACAACGAGGTTTTTGTGAGCCTTTAACCTCCAATTTTTTCCACATTTTTTCTTTTTTTTTAATTGGGGGGGGGGGGGGGGGGGGGTGGCAAGTGGGGCTTGTATCCTCCTATTTTTCCCACTTTCTCACTGTACATCGTTCCTCCAACTAACTCTTAAATACCATGCACAGTCTGTGTGTTCATTCACCGATGGACATTCTCTTGCTGTTCTTAACGTTTTTGCTTTTGATACAAAGGCGACTGACTGGTTTGTTGGTGTTCTAATGTTTGGTGTTCCGACAATGTCATTTTTTGTGGCGTATAACATTCATGCCCAAAGGAAACAATAAAGCTAAAGAATGAAGACCGCAGTATTAATCAGTTACACAGTGTGTGTGTGTGTGTGTGTGTGTGTGTGTGTGTGTGTGTGTGTGTGTGTGTGTGTGTGTGTGTGTGTGTGTGTGTGTGTGTGTGTGTGTGTGTGTGTACGTGCGTGTATGCGTGTATGCGTGCGTGCGTGCGTGCGTGCGTGTGTGTGTGTGTGTGTGTGTGTGTGTGTGTGTGTGTGTGTGTGTGTGTGTGTGTGACAGACATAGGAAGGGAGGGAGAGACAGACAGCCAGACAGCCAGCCAGAAAAGCAGGGATCGACAGAGAGACAGACAGACAGAGAAAAGGACCGACCGACACAGACAGACACAGAGGGAGAGAGACTGGCACACTTCATATCGCCGCAGGTGACATTTCTCTAAAAAAAAAAAAAAAAAAGCTTTTTTTTTTTTTTTTTTTTTTTTTTTTTTGAGGGGTAGGGTGTTAAGTTATAGATCTATCTAACATTAAACTCTATTCCAATTTATGTCTCAGACAGCAGAACCATTTTCTTGAAATGCTTATACACATCCTAGCTAAGAGAACAATAAAACTGATGCATTTGTAGTTTACTCGATTTTGACCAGTTTTGTTTACTCCAAACAAATAGTCGGTTACTGACAGCTTTAGCCTTCTGTCTGTTTTTAGAAACAAATTCCTAAATTAAATACCAAAACTCCTGTACGATTAGACATTCACAGACAAAAAATGCTGTAGATAATCAATTGTGTTTCGACAATAAGAGCATTTGTTTTCTTTTATTTGTATCGCACCGAGAGGAATGATTTTTCGATAAATATTCTGTAGGATTTTCCAGTGGAGAACTCTTAATCTTGTCTCTCTGGTAAAATCCCTTGTTCTAGAAGACGAAATCCAAGTATGACAAAGGTGCAGGTCTACTACGATACGTGGCAAGACAAAGAGTCCAAGTATGACAAAGGCGCAGGTCTACTACGATACGTGGCAAGACAAAGAGTCCAAGTATGACAAAGGTGCAGGTCTACTACGATACGTGGCAAGACAAAGAGTCCAAGTATGACAAAGGTGCAGGTCTACTACGATACGTGGTAAGACAAAGAGTCCAAGTATATGACAAAGGTGCAGGTCTACTACAATAAGTGGCAAGACAGAGTCCAAGTATGACAAAAGTGCTATTTAGACGCTTTCAACTTGGCACCTGCCTGTATGTTTCATCTGCAAGTTAGTTTGCACCCTGAACGAATGGTTTCATGGAATGTTTATAAGCTATGTAGTTTAATGCGATTAAAATCAACATCGTGACATGTTTTTCAGTCACTGAATTATTGATGTGATTCTAATGTTCCGAGTTTTTTTTTTAATGTTTCAGCATCCATGACCTCTCAAATCGTCATGGTGTTTCATAGTTGGCAAACCTTGCAGGCCTCATTTGTGCACTGACCCCATTCACTAGCATTCCACCCACCCTATTCACTAGCATTCCACCCCACCCTATTCACTAGCATTCCACCCACCCTATTCACTAGCATTCCACCCACCCTATTCACTACTAGCATTCCACACCACCCCATTCACTAGCATTCCACCCACCCCATTCACTAGCATTCCACCCACCCTATTCACTAGCATTCCACCCACCCATTCACTAGCATTCCACCCACCCTATTCACTAGCATTCCACCCACCCTATTCACTAGCATTCCACCCCCCCCTATTCACTAGCATTCCACCCACCCTATTCACTAGCATTCCACCCACCCATTCCTATTCACTAGCATTCCACCCACCTATTCACTAGCATTCCACCCACCCCATTCACTAGCATTCCACCCACCCCATTCACTAGCATTCCACCCACGCTGTTCACTAGCATTCCACCCACCTATTCACTAGCATTCCACCCACCCTATTCACTAGCATTCCACCCACCCCATTCACTAGCATTCCACCCACACCCTATTCACTAGCATTCCACCCACCTATTCACTAGCATTCCACCCACGCCATTCACTAGCATTCCATTCCCCACCCCATTCACTAGCATTCCATCCACCTGTTCACTAGCATTCCACCCACCCATTCACTAGCATTCCACCCACCCTATTCACTAGCATTCCACCCACCCTATTCACTAGCATTCCACCCACGCCATTCACTAGCATTCCACCCACCCCATTCTATTCACTAGCATTCCACCCACCCTATTCACTAGCATTCCCACCCACCCTATTCACTAGCATTCCACCCACCGCTATTCACTAGCATTCCACCCACGCATTCACTAGCATTCCACCCACCCCCATTCACTAGCATTCCACCACCCCTGTTCACTAGCATTCCACCCACGCTATTCACTAGCATTCCACCCACGCTGTTCACTAGCATTCCACCCACCCCATTCACTAGCATTCCACCCACCCCCGTTCACTAGCATTCCACCCACCCTGTTCACTAGCATTCCACCCACCCTATTCACTAGCATTCCACCCACCCATTCACTAGCATTCCACCCCTATTCACTAGCATTCCACCCCCCCGCTGTTCACTAGCATTCCACCCACTATTCACTAGCATTCCACCCACCCTATTCACTAGCATTTCCCCCCCACCTGTTCACTAGCATTCCACCCACGCTGTTCACTAGCATTCCACCCACGCTGTTCACTAGCATTCCACCCACCACGCTGTTCACTAGCATTCATTCCACCCACCTATTCACTAGCATTCCCACCCACACCTATTCACTAGCATTCCACCCACCCCATTCACTAGCATTCCACCCACCCTATTCACTAGCATTCCACCCACGCTGTTCACTAGCATTCCACCCACGCTGTTCACTAGCATTCCACCCACCCTATTCACTAGCATTCCACCCACCCCATTCACTAGCATTCCATTCCACCCACCCTATTCACTAGCATTCCACCCACGCTGTTCACTAGCATTCCACCCACCCTATTCACTAGCATTCCATCCACCCCATTCACTAGCATTCCACCCCATTCACTAGCATTCCACCCATTCACTAGCATTCCACCCACCCTATTCACTAGCATTCCACCCACCACCATTCACTAGCATTCCACCCACGCCATTCACTAGCATTCCACCCACCCTGTTCACTAGCATTCCACCCACGCTGTTCACTAGCATTCCACCCACCCTATTCACTAGCATTCCACCCACCCATACTAGCATTCCACCCATTCACTAGCATTCCACCCACCTATTCACTAGCATTCCACCCACCCTATTCACTAGCATTCCACCCACCCCATTCACTAGCATTCCACCCCCCCATTCACTAGCATTCCACCCACCCTATTCACTAGCATTCCATCCACACCCTATTCACTAGCATTCCACCCACGCCGTTCACTAGCATTCCACCCACGCTGTTCACTAGCATTCCACCCACGCTGTTCACTAGCATTCCACCCACCCTATTCACTAGCATTCCACCCCACCCCATTCACTAGCATTCCACCCACGCCATTCACTAGCATTCCACCCACCCTATTCACTAGCATTCCACCCCACCCCATTCACTAGCATTCCCCCACCCTATTCACTAGCATCCACCCACCCTGTTCACTAGCATTCCACCCACGCCATTCACTAGCATTTCCACCCACGCTGTTCACTAGCATTCCACCCACCCTATTCACTAGCATTCCACCCACCCTATTCACTAGCATTCCACCCACCCATTCACTAGCATTCCACCCACCCTATTCACTAGCATTCCACCCACCCCATTCACTAGCATTCCACCCACCCTATTTCACTAGCATCCACCCACCCTATTCACTAGCATTCCACCCACGCTATTCACTAGCATTCCACCCACCCGTTCACTAGCTTCCACCCACCCACGCCGTTCACTAGCATTCCACCCACCCTATTCACTAGCATTCCACCCACCCTATTCACTAGCATTCCACCCACCCCATTCACTAGCATTCCACCCACCCCATTCACTAGCATTCCACCCACACCTATTCACTAGCATTCACCCACGCTATTTCACTAGCACCCACGCTGTTCACTAGCATTCCATGTTCATTAGCATTCCACCCACGCCGTTCACTAGCATTCCACCCACGCCGTTCACTAGCATTCCCCCCACGCCGTTCACTAGCATTCCACCCACGCCGTTCACTAGCATTCCACCCACCCTATTCACTAGCATTCCACCCACGCTGTTCACTAGCATTCCACCACCCCATTCACTAGCATTCCACCACCCCATTCACTAGCATTCCACCCACGCCGTTCACTAGCATTCCACCCACCCTATTCACTAGCATTCCACCCACCCATTCACTAGCATTCCACCCACCCTATTCACTAGCATTCCACCCACCCCATTCACTAGCATTCCACCACCCTATTCACTAGCATTCCACCCCACGCTGTTCACTAGCATCCACCACCCACTTCACTAGCATTCCACACACTCTATTCACTAGCACTAGCATTCCACCCACGCTGTTCACTAGCATTCCCCCCACCCTATTCACTAGCATTCCACCCACCCCATTCACTAGCATTCCACCCACGATGTTCACTAGCATTCCACCCACCCATTCACTAGCATTCCACCCCACCCTATTCACTAGCATTCCACCCACCCTATTCACTAGCATTCCACCCACCCCATTCACTAGCATTCCACCCACGCTGTTCACTAGCATTTCACCCACCCTGTTCACTAGCATCCATCCACCCACCCGTTCACTAGCATTCCACCCACGCCGTTCACTAGCATTCCACCCACCCTATTACTAGCATTCCACCCACGCTGTTCACTAGCATTCCACCCACCCCATTCACTAGCATTTCCAACCACCCATTCACTAGCATTCCACCCACCACCCCTATTCACTAGCATTCCACCCACCCCATTCACTAGCATTCCACCCACCCTATTCACTAGCATTCCACCCACCCCATTCACTAGCATTCCATCCACCCTATTCACTAGCATTCCATCCACCCTATTCACTAGCATTCCACCCACCCCTGTTCACTAGCATTCCACCCACCCATTCTAGCATTCACTACCCCATTCACTAGCATTCCACCCACCTATTCACTAGCATTCCACCCACCCCATTCACTAGCATTCCACCCCACCCCATTCACTAGCATTCCACCCACCCCATTCACTAGCATTCCACCCACCCCATTCACTAGCATTCCACCCACCCCATTCACTAGCATTCCACCCCACCCTATTCACTAGCATTCCACCCACCCTATTCACTAGCATTCCACCCCACCCCATTCACTAGCATTCCACCCACGCTGTTCACTAGCATTCCACCCACCCTATTCACTAGCATTCACCCACCCCATTCACTAGCATTCCACCCACCCGTTCACCATTCCACCCACGCCATTCACTAGCATTCCACCCACCCCATTCACTAGCATTTCCACCCACGCCGTTCACTAGCATTCCACCCCACGCCGTTCACTAGCATTCAGCATTCCCCACCCTATTCACTAGCATTCCACCCCACCCTATTCACTAGCATTCCACCCACCCTATTCACTAGCATTCCACCCACCCCTATTCACTAGCATTCCACCCACCCCATTCACTAGCATTCCACCCACCCTATTCACTAGCATTCCACCCACCCCATTCACTAGCATTCCACCCACCCCGTTCATTCACTAGCATTCCACCCACCCCATTCACTAGCATTCCATCCCCACCCTGTTCACTAGCATTCCACCCACCTATTCACTAGCATTCCACCCACCCTATTCACTAGCATTCCCACCCACCCCATTCACTAGCATTCCACCCACCCTATTCACTAGCATTCCACCCACCCTATTCAACTAGCATTCCACCCACGCTATTCACTAGCATTCCACCCACCCATTCACTAGCATTCACCCACCCTATTCACTAGCATTCCACACACCCATTCACTAGCATTCCACCCACCCTGTTCACTAGCATTCCACCCACGCTGTTCACTAGCATTTCCACCCACGCTGTTCACTAGCATTCCACCCACCCTGTTCACTAGCATTCCACCCACCCCATTCACTAGCATTCCACCCACGCCGTTCACTAGCATTCACCCACCCTATTCACTAGCATTCCACCCACCCCATTCACTAGCATTCCACCCACCCTATTCACTAGCATTCCACCCACCCATTCACTAGCATTCCACCCACCCTATTCACTAGCATTCCACCCACCCTATTCACTAGCATTCCACCCCTATTCACTAGCATTCCACCCACCCTGTTCACTAGCATTCCACCCACGCTGTTCACTAGCATTCCACCCACCCTATTCACTAGCATTCCACCCACCCTATTCACTAGCATTCCACCCCCACGCTGTTCACTAGCATTCCACCCACCCTATTCACTAGCATTCCACCCACGCCATTCACTAGCATTTCCACCCACCCTGTTCACTAGCATTTCCACCCACCCTATTCACTAGCATTCCACCCCCACCCTATTCACTAGCATTCCACCCACCCTATTTCACACTAGCATTCCACCCACCCCATTCACTAGCATTCCACCCACGCCCATTCACTAGCATTCCACCCACGCCATTCACTAGCATTCCACCCACGCCGTTCACTAGCATTCCATCCACACGCCGTTCACTAGCCATTTCCACCCACCCTATTCACTAGCATTCCACCCACGCTATTCACTAGCATTCCCCCACCCCATTCACTAGCATTCCACCCACCCCATTCAGCATTCCAGCATTCACTAGCATTCCACCCACCCTATTCACTAGCATCCACCCACCCATTCACTAGCATTCCACCCACCCTATTCACTAGCATTCCACCCACCCCATTCACTAGCATTCCATCCACCTATTCACTAGCATTCCACCCACCCGATGTTCACTAGCATTCCACCCACCCTATTCACTAGCATTCCACCCACCCTATTCACTAGCATTCCACCCACACCCTGTTCACTAGCATTCCACCCACCCGATGTTCACTAGCATTCCACCCACCCCCGCATTCACTAGCATTCCACCCACCCTATTCACTAGCATTCCACCCCACCCCATTCACTAGCATTCCACCCACCCCATTCACTAGCATTCCACCCACCCCCATTCACTAGCATTCCACCCACCCTATTCACTAGCATTCCACCCACCCATTCACTAGCATTCCACCCCACGCTGTTCACTAGCATTCCACCCACCCTATTCACTAGCATTCCACCCCACCCATTCACTAGCATTCCACCCACGCCGTTCACTAGCATTCCACCCCCCCATTCACTAGCATTCCACCCACGCTATTCACTAGCATTCCACCCACCCATTCCTAGCATTCACTAGCATTCCACCCACCCCCCATTCACTAGCATTCCACCCACCCCCATTCACTAGCATTCCCACCCACCCTATTCACTAGCATTCCACCCACCCTATTCACTAGCATTCCACCCACGCTGTTCACTAGCATTCCACCCACCCTATTCACTAGCATTCCACCCCACCCCATTCACTAGCATTCCACCCACGCCATTCACTAGCATTCCACCCACCCCATTCACTAGCATTCCACCCACCTATTCACTAGCATTCCACCCACGCCGTTCACTAGCATTCCACCCACGCCGTTCACTAGCATTCCACCCACCCTATTCACTAGCATTCCACCCACCCTATTCACTAGCATTCCACCCACCCTATTCACTAGCATTCCACCCACCCATTCACTAGCATTCCACCCACCCCATTCACTAGCATTCCACCCACCCCATTCACTAGCATTCCACCCACCCTATTCACTAGCATTCCACCCACGCTGCATTCACTAGCATTCCACCCACCTATTCACTAGCATTCCACCCACCCTATTCACTAGCATTCCACCCACCCTATTCACTAGCATTCCACCCACGATGTTCACTAGCTGTTTCCCTGTTCACTAGCATTCCACCCACCCTGTTCACTAGCATTCCACCACGATGTTCACTAGCATTCCACCCACCCTATTCACTAGCATTCCACCCACCCATTTTCACTAGCATTCCACCACCCATTCACTAGCATTCCACCCACCCTATTCACTAGCATTCCACCCACCCTATTCACTAGCATTCCACCCACCCATTCACTAGCATTCCACCCACGCTGTTCACTAGCATTCCACCCACGCTGTTCACTAGCATTCCACCCACACCCTATTCACTAGCATTCCACCCACCCCATTCACTAGCATTCCACCCACCCCATTCACTAGCATTCCCACCCCCCATTCACTAGCATTCCACCCACGCCTATTCACTAGCATTCCATCCACCACCCATTCACTAGCATTCCACCCACCCATTCACTAGCATTCCATTCCACCCTATTCACTAGCATTCCACCCACCCTATTCACTAGCATTCCACCCCCACCCATTCACTAGCATTCCACCCACGCCTGTTCACTAGCATTCCACCCACCCTATTCACTAGCATTCCATCCACCCCCATTCACTAGCATTCCATCCACCCCATTCACTAGCATTCCACCCACCCATTCACTAGCATTCCACCCACCTATTCACTAGCATTCCACCCACGCCGTTCACTAGCATTCCACCACGCCGTTCACTAGCATTCCACCCACACCCGTTCACTAGCATTCCACCCACCCTATTCACTAGCATTCCACCCACCCTATTCACTAGCATTCCACCACCCCCTATTCACTAGCATTCCACCCACGCTGTTCACTAGCATTCCACCACACCCTATTCACTAGCATTCCACCCACGCTGTTCACTAGCATTCCACCCACGCTGTTCACTAGCATTCCACCCACGCTGTTCACTAGCATTCCACCCACCCTATTCACTAGCATTCCACCCCACCCCATTCACTAGCATTCATCCCCACGCCGTTCACTAGCATTCCCCCACCCCATTCACTAGCATTCCACCCACCCTATTCACTAGCATTCCACCCACCCCATTCACTAGCATTCCACATCCACCCTATCACTAGCATTCCACCCACCCTGTTCACTAGCATTCCACCCACCCTATTCACTAGCATTCCACCCACCCCATTCACTAGCATTCCACCCACGATGTTCACTAGCATTCCACCCACCTGTTCACTAGCATTCCACCCACCCTATTCACTAGCATTTCCACCCACCCTATTCACTAGCATTCCACCCACCCCATTCACTAGCATTCCACCCACGCTGTTCACTAGCATTCCACCCACCCTATTCACTAGCATTCCACCCACGCTGTTCACTAGCATTCCACCCACCCATTCACTAGCATTCCACCCACCCTATTCACTAGCATTCCACCCACCCTATTCACTAGCATTCCACCCACGCCGTTCACTAGCATTCCACCCCCACCCATTCACTAGCATTCCATCCGCGCCGTTCACTAGCATTCCACCACGCTGTTCACTAGCATTCCACCCACCCCATTCACTAGCATTCCACCCACGCCCTTCACTAGCATTCCACCCACCCCATTCACTAGCATTCCACCCACCCCATTCACTAGCATTCCACCCACGCTGTTCACTAGCATTCCACCCACGCCATTCACTAGCATTCCACCCACCCTATTCACTAGCATTCCACCCACCCTATTCACTAGCATTCCACCCACCCATTCACTAGCATTCCACCCACCCCGTTCACTAGCATCCACCCACCCCATTCACTAGCATTCCACCCACGCTGTTCACTAGCATTCCACCCACCCTATCACTAGCATTCCACCCACCCTATTCACTAGCATTCCACCCACCCTGTTCACTAGCATTCCACCCACCCCATTCACTAGCATTCCACCCGCTGTTCACTAGCATTCCACCCACCCCATTCACTAGCATTCCACCCACCCTATTCACTAGCATTCCACCCACCCTGTTCACTAGCATTCCACCACCCCATTCACTAGCATTCCACCCACGCTGTTCACTAGCATTCCACCCACGCTGTTCACTAGCATTCCACCCACCCCATTCACTAGCATTCCACCCACCCTATAGCATTCACTAGCATTCCACCCACCCTATTCACTAGCATTCCACCCACCCTATTCACTAGCATTCCACCCACCCTATTCACTAGCATTCCACCAACGCCATTCACTAGCATTCCACCCACCCTATTCACTAGCATTCCACCCACGCCATTCACTAGCATTCCACCCACGCCATTCACTAGCATTCCACCCACGCTGTTCACTAGCATTCCACCCACCCTGTTCACTAGCATTCCACCACCCTATTCACTAGCATTCCACCCACGCCATTCACTAGCATTCCACCCACGCCATTCACTAGCATTCCACCCACCCTATTCACTAGCATTCCACCCACACGCCATTCACTAGCATTCCACCCACGACATTCACTAGCATTCCACCCACCCCCTATTCACTAGCATTCCACCCACCCTATTCACTAGCATTCCACCCACACCTATTCACTAGCATTCCACCCACCCTATTCACTAGCATTCCCCCCACCCCATTCACTAGCATTCCACCCACCCCATTCACTAGCATTCCACCCACCCCATTCACTAGCATTCCACCCACGCTGTTCACTAGCATTCCACCCACGCTATTCACTAGCATTCCACCCACCCCATTCAGCATTCCACCCACGATGTTCACTAGCATTCCCCCCCACCCCATTCACTAGCATTCCACCCACCTATTCACCCACCCTATTCACTAGCATTTCCACCCACCCTATTCACTAGCATTCCACCCACGCCATTCACTAGCATTCCACCCACCCCATTCACTAGCATTCCACCCACCCTATTCACTAGCATTCCACCCACGCCATTCACTAGCATTCCACATTCACTAGCATTCCACCCACACTATTCACTAGCATTCCACCCACCTATTCACTAGCATTCCACCCCCCCTATTCACTAGCATTCCACCCACCCTATTCACTAGCATTTCACCCACGCCATTCACTAGCATTCCACCCACCCTATTCACTAGCATTCCACCCACCCCATTCACTAGCATTCCACCCACGCTGTTCACTAGCATTCCACCCACGCCATTCACTAGCATTCACCCATCCTATTCACTAGCATTCCACCCACCCTATTCACTAGCATTCCACCCACCCCATTCACTAGCATTCCACCCCCCCATTCACTAGCATTCCACCCACCCCATTCACTAGCATTCCACCCACGCCATTCACTAGCATTCCACCCACCTATTCACTAGCATTCCACCCACCCATTCACTAGCATTCCACCCACCCTATTCACTAGCATTCCACCCACCCTATTCACTAGCATTCCACCCACCCTATTCACTAGCATTCCACCCACGCCTATTCACTAGCATTCCATCCACGCCGTTCACTAGCATTCCACCCACCCTATTCACTAGCATTCCACCCACCCTATTCACTAGCATTCCACCCACCCTATTCACTAGCATTCCACCCCACCCTATTCACTAGCATTCCACCCACCCTATTCACTAGCATTCCACCCACGCTGTTCACTAGCATTCCACCCACCCCGTTCACTAGCATTCCACCCACCCCGTTCACTAGCTTCCACTAGCCTATTCACTAGCATTCCACCCACCCTATTCACTAGCATTCCACCCACCCTATTCACTAGCATTCCACCCACGCCACTAGCATTCACTAGCATTCCACCCACCCCATTCACTAGCATTCCACCCACCCTGTTCACTAGCATTCCACCCACCCTATTCACTAGCATTCCACCCACCCTATTCACTAGCATTCCACCCACCCTATTCACTAGCATTCCACCCCACCCCATTCACTAGCATTCCACCCACCCTATTCACTAGCATTCCACCCACCCTATTCACTAGCATTCCACCCACGCCGTTCATCCGGCTCCACGATGCACAACCGTGCCCAGCTCTGTCCTACCACAGCCTCAGCAATGACAATTCTCAACGAGCAATCTATGTCAGGTTGTGATGAGGAACCCACCAGAGAAGATACTGCACTACTGTACTCGGGAGTTAGTATTGCTCAGTGGTGTCTGTTCTGATCCATGTCGCCACTTACATGAATTTAGCTGGTGACAATAATTGCTTGGCCGCGATGACAGCATGCATGACCGTCTCCTTCCCTCCCCCACACCCCCCCCCCCCGGGGAGCGCCACCACGTCCGTCCAACAACAGTCTCTATGAACCAGCTAATAACGACACTCTTGACATGGACTCACTAGGGTAGAGATCTGTGGGAAAAATCCAAAACTGAGGTCACCATCAGAGCAGGGTATGGACTAAAGATTTTCAGACTTGTTTATGCTGCTGACCCATGAGGAATGGAATGAAGATGTCGCTACTAAATACCCTACTGAAACGCCCTTTCATGATTGCATCAGAGCCACCGTAATTAAATGAGACCCTCTGGAGTGCACCAATGTGTTCATCCAGTGACGCACCCCATGAAACTGCTGACACACACAAGCCTTTACATGTTGTCAGCACAGGCGTGCAGGTTATGACGAAATTGAATCTGACGTCGCGACGACAAGGGGACAAGAAAAGGTACCAAATTCTGGATTGCTTACGATGTTCATTGCGGATGGGGACAGCCAAGACGATGCCATGGGGTTATAGTTTGGCCTGACACTACATAACAGGGTTCTACTCTTCGCTTCTTTCCTTTACGTACCTCAGCATTAACCAGGTATGAGAGACACAAATACTTGCAGTGTTCGTCAAAAGATTTGAACAACAGTTTCAGAGACGAATGAATTATGTGTGTGAACCTGGACCAAATGGCTCTAGTCCTCCGATTTCAGTCCATAACACGTATACCTTTGGGTAGGAATCCACTAGGATTTTAAGACCCCACAAGCAAATGCCTCTGATGGAATTTAGACACATTACGTCCAACTTCTCACCTCACAAGGCATCCTACCACGACATGTCTCTTTTGCATATTTTCAGGCCTCTTGAAATGAAGCTGAACCTTTTTCATGTACTTGGTTTGAGTTGATTTTGATTCGACTTTTCTGGTCCGGATTTTTTTTGGACAAAGTTAAAGAATATAGATGGTTATCATGTGTTAACGTTCACATCTGGGTTTTTTTTAGGTCAAGCAAACGATCAGAGTTTTGTTTCGTTGAGTAAAACATTATGGAATGTTTTATGGCCGCCAACACTCACATGTTGTGGTGGAAAAAACGAGGGTTTTATGAATACTGTATGCAAAGGTAAAGCGCATATCTACGACAATATATAGAAACATTTTGTGGCCTCAAGACTCTCTCTCTCTCTCTCTCTCTCACACACACACACACACACACACACACACACACGCACACGCACACACACACACACACACACACACACAAAGCATGGCACCACAGTGTTCGACCATCTGCCTCTTGACAGCAAACCATTTATCGTTACCAGTAGAAATATGTCAGAGGGAGTGAAATAAACAGACTGCGGTCAACAAATTGTCACAGAAATGTGTCTGTATTAAAAGAAGGAACTTAGGTGAGATAACGCCAGTGAAGTTTGCACGTTGCGGCAATATTAGACAAACAGGAATAATTTCTTGCTTAGAGATTTGACAAACTAGTAATCTGTAACTTATGTGACAACCGAAAATATGCATTTCATGAGCTGAGTGTCTTGTACGTGTATGTATATCGATCTCCATCTTAGGGAACTGTATGTCGATCAATGTTCATCTTTGCAATTAAATTGTTCCTTTTTTCACTGGAACACAAAGGATTGTCTTCTTTGTCTAAAGCTCTGATTTTGTATGATATACATTGAATTCTTTTCCGTCTCAAATGATTTAGAAATGTCTATAAATCTGGGATAAGCTCACAACCCATGACAAAGGTTCCTGTAGAGTTATCCTGCCTTGTTCAGGACAAACGTTCAGTAGAGTTATCTGTCTTGTGAAAGGTGTTGTTCGTCCTTCGATTTCGAAGATGACCATGACTTCAATCTCAGGTGGAAGATCGCTGAGTGTGGATCCGCAGGGGGCTGGTGAAGCCAATCTGGGCCCGGAAGGAACGTCCACGTGTGGGACACATATGGGTGGGTGCTACAGTGGAGGTGGAGGTAGCTCTGGCCATGCGCGCGGCTCGCTAACTCTCAGCTTCTGCTGTGCGTCTACTCTCTGACGCACATGCACCCTTTGTGATGCTGCTTCGCCAGGCTGGCGGTCCAGGGCAAGCGACTCCCAAGTGTTGAGGTTGATGTTCAGGCCTTTGAGGGACACTTTGAGGCAGTCCCTTTCTGACCCCCCCCCCCCCCCCCCCCCCCCCCCAACTCAACTTTGCGCTTGCCCTGACTCAGTTCTCCGTACAGCAGTTGTTTCGGCAGTCGACTATCTGGCATTCTGACGATATGGCCAGCCCATCTGGCTCGTTGTTTCTGAAGGAGAGTGTAGATGCTGGGGATGCTGGCCCTTTCCAAGACCTCAGTGTCTGGGACTTTGTCCTGCCAGTTGATGAGTAGGAGTCTGCGGAGACAGCTATGGTGAATGTGGTTGAGCTGTTTGGCGTGTCTGCTGTAGACAGTCAAGGTCTCACTGGCACAGAGGAGAGTGGTAATATAGACCTAATTTAGCATAATAGACCTTCAGCTTGGTGGTTAAGGTTTGGCCCTCTCCGTTCCCAGACATTTTCACGGCGTCTCCCAAACACAGAGCTAGCTTTGGCAATCCTGTTCCTGACCTCTGTTTCAGTGTTCACAGCTCGTGAGAGTGTGCTGCCCAGATAGGTGAAGTTGTCAACTGCCTGTAAGTTCTGCCCCTTTACTGTGATGTGTGCTTCCTGGAAGGGCTTACCTGGCGCAGGCTCATACATCACTTCGGTCTTTTGGGTGCTGATGGTGAGACCGAAGTCGTCACAGGCTTGTGAGAGGCAGTCCATTTCCTGCTGCATCATCTACTCTGTGCTGGCATTGAGGGCGCAGTCATCAGCAAACAAGGAGTCCCTGATGTCGGTGTCTTTCACCTTTGTAACAGCCTACAGTCGCCTGACGTTGAACAGCTCACCGTCAGTTCTGTATCTGACGTGTATACCACCCTGGCAGTCACGGAAGGCATCAGTCAGCATGGCAGAGAAGACCATGCTGAAGAGTGTAGGGGCGAAAAGTAGCCTTGCTTTACGCCGTTGGTCACTGGAAAGGCTTCTTACTCGTCTCCATCATCCAGTACTTTCACCATCATGCCGTCGTGGAACTGTCGGACGATCGTAATGAACCTGCTGGGACAGCCAAATTTCTCTATGATCTTCCACAAGCCATCTCTGCTGACCATATTAAAGGTCTTGGTCAGATCGACAAAGGTCATGAACAGATCGCTCTGCTGCTCTTGGCAATTTTCCTGGAGCTGTCGTGCAACAAAAATATCATGTCTGCACGAAAGCCACGCTGGCTTTCTAGGAGGAGACCCTGCAGAAGAAGGCGGTTGAGCAGGACACGAGCCAAGATTTTCCCAGCTATGGACAAGAGAGAGATGCCTCGGCGATTGGCGCAGGACTGGCGGTTGCCTATTCTCTTGTAGATTTGGAGAATGTTGGCATCTTTCATCTGTTGTGGGACCCTCTCTTCGTTCCACATGGACTGAAATAGCTGTGTCAGCTTCTGTGTCAAGGCTGGGCCTCTGATTTGTAAACTTCGGCGGATGGGTGCATCAGATTCTGGCGTTTTCGCTGAGGAAAGTTGTTTTGATTGCTTTCTGACTTCTTTTTTTCTGTGGAGGGGGGGGGGGGGGTGTCAAGGTCTCGCCTGATCTTCACTTGAGGTAGGCGTGCAATGGCCTCGTCGTTGATTGGGCGATTGAGAACCTGGTTAAAGTGTTCAGCCCCTCTCTCCAGAATCTGCTTCTTCTCTGTCAGCAGTTGGGTCCATCTGCATTGAGGAGGGGGGGAGGAGCCAGAGGACTGGGGTCCACACACAGCCTTCAGAGCGTCGTAGAAACGCTTGGCGTCATGACTGTCTGCGTAGCCCAGGATTTCATGGACTTTTCTGAACCAGGCATCCTGCATTTCGCGAAGCCTCTTCTAGACTTTTTGCTTTGCACTGGTGAAGGCATCATTCTTAGCTTGTGATGTGGGGTCATTCTGGTGCGCTCTGAACAGTTGGTGTTTCTCTGACAGCAGTGTCTGCACTTCTGCATCATTCTCATCCAACCAGTCTTGGTTTCTACGGGTTGCTGGTCCGAGGTGTTCGAGGGCAGTAGAGTGGACTACATCTCTTAAAGCCTCCCACTGCACTTCAATGCTGCTGTGGCCATCCTCTCGTGTCTTAGGCAGCCTGCCATCTAGGTCATTGGAGAAATCTTCTGCAACTTTATTATCCTTGAGCTTGGAGACGTTGAGTCTCCTTGCAGTCTTCTGACCTTGGAGTCTTCGCATGGGCAGGATGCAGAGTTTAAACTTTGATACGATGAGACGATGATCAGTCCAGCAGTTAGCACAACACATGGCCTTCGTTACTCTCACCTCTCGCGCATCTCTCTTCCTGGTGATGACATAATCAATCAGATGCCAATGTTTGGAGCGTGGGTGCATCCATGATGTGTTGTTGCGGATAGGGAGGTGGAACAGCGTGTTGGTGATGACAAGGTCGTGAGTAGCGCACATCTTGAGAAGCAGGAGGCCATTGCTGTTGCAATTGCCAGTACCGTGTCTCCCAATGATCCCTTCCCAGGTCTGGTAATCGGTCCCCACTCTGGTGTTGAAGTCCCCGAGTACAATTAGCCTCTCTGACAGTGGGACCGCTGCGATGAGAGTGTCTAGGTTTTCATAGAATTTGTCCTTGATGTTATCTGGGTTGGTCATTGTTGGGGGCGTACGCGCTGATTAGTGTTGCACTCTTCTTGTTTCCGAGTGGAAGCTGGAGAGTCATCGTTTATGCCCTCCGGGTGCTCGACAAAGTTTCCAGGTGAGATGGGATCTGATGGCCAGTCCCACGCCTACCTCTTGCAGTTCAGTGCTGCTGCGTCCGCTCCAGAAGAATGTATATCCTCCACTACATTCTGTAAGTTGGCCTTTGTCCGCTAGGCGTGTTTCGCTGAGTGCTGCTATGTCGACGTTGTAGCGAGCAAGTTCTTTGGCAACCAGTGCATCGTTCTGGTCTGTCTACCTTAGCGTTGTCCAGTAGAGTTTGCACGTTCCATGCGCCGAGGTTGAGCACCTTTGTTTTTGCTTTCTTCGTAGTTCGACCGCTGGGAGGAACACCTCGCCAGCCGCGTTTTGCTGGCCAAAGTAAGGTGAAGCAGGCAATTTTTAGGGCACCTTTTCTTGCCCCTTCCTCTTGCTATGGAGGTGAGCAGTGCGGTCCTAAGAAGGGCTGCTCAGATACCCAGGGGCCTGCCGAACTCCACTTCTGCTTCTCCAGTAGAGAGCAACCACATGCCCTAGGCCGCCTGTGTGTGCAGGCTCGTGACTGACAGCTCCCAGTGTGTCCCACACCTGCTGCCTTCGTCACTTGCCCATCGCCACAGGCCTTGAGGTTGCGCTGTGGGGTTTGAAGTCATGACTTGCGCTTGACTTGGATTATAGTGTGGGAGAGAGTTGCGCGTCGTCAGCCTCACTCTCTTGCCTCAGTCCATCTGTGTCCAGTGGCAAGACGAAGTCGAGACGGCTGGAGATAGATTGGGGTGCAGTGGATGACCGTGACGTCTTTTGTGTCTTGACACCTCCTGTGCGCTCCACAACGCGTTGCTGGAAATCGCCTTTCTGCTCGTTGAACCACAGTAGTTTCTTCCGAGCAGTCCGCCGAATTCAGCTTCGCATACAATGAAGACATGCCCTAGAGTTAAGGGTCGGTGACCCGTCAACTTACCAGCTATGCTTGCAGTGTGCTCGCAAGATAGTGGAGACCATGGGGGCGGGGAACGTCCAGCTTCCCGTACAAGTCCAAAGGACGTGCCCACTGCCCACTTGTAAAAGGGAAGTTGTGTCCGTATATTAAGCTACAAGGTCTTATTTTGTTTTGTGGATTCTGAAAGATGTCTTCGATAAGATGAAATAAACAGAGCTGTGAATTTACATTTAGAAATCGGTTTAGGATCTGGGTTAGAAAAGTAGGGTTAAGAGTCGGGTTACGGTTAGAACTAGGGTAAGAGGTTCCCACCGCCGAAATTTCAATACATACCAGATTAATATAAGAAACAGAAGTCGGGTAGAACTATGGCTAAACTTAGAATTATTGTTAGACTTAAAAGTGGGGACAGATGTTCAAGCAAGGTTAAGGTCAGAAAAAGCTTTTGGGTGAGACTGGGATCCTTTCCTAGTAGCCGATGGTGGTGGTGTGGTGTGGAATGGAGCTCAAGGGAGAGTGAGCTGGGAAAGAGGAGGTGCTCATCTGCCCTAAGCTCTGGGTCTATCACCCACCCTAGAGACAAGTGGACCGTACCGCTGCAGGATTAACAATCATTATATTTGTCAGCACCTTTAATAACTACACCGATAATTAGGGACAAATACACAGCCAATGAACAACACCTCATATACATGAAAGTGATCATAACGTCACACAAAACTAAGTAAATTTTCTTGCAAAATGTATGTCCTTTTGTAACACAAATCAGTATGCCATCGCGACGACTTTGCGACATTTTGGCAGTTCTAACAGGAATCGTCGGTGGATATGGTTTGGTGTTCACATCTCCACTCGGAACCGCAACAGACAGTCGCAGTTCGAGCCAAACTTTAGCATCCCGAGAATACTATTCGTGCTATTGGGCATAACAATGTTTGGCTGAGTGGCCATGAAACAAATCAAAACGGTGTTTCTGTAGTTTGTTAACAGCTTTGAGTGCAAAATGTTTGATGTTTGCAGGGACCAGCATAGTTCTTATGTTGAGGTGAATGTTTTATTTTGGGGAATAAAAACGAAATTCACCCCAGTAATTTTATTTTTATCCAGTAGTAGTGACAGATCAATGTTTTTACATTGGTAGTGATTATGTGTTTGTAATGGTGAGTACAACTGAGTCACGAGCATATCAGATGTACAGAACTACTCAAGCACTGAAAATCATCCAAGGACCCGGAAAAAATTAGCATTATGACTGTATATAGCTCTTTGACGTCTTCAGACAAATGCGCGTCCAAATAAAAGATCCACATATGGCGTGAATATTAATTCACAAAACAAGCAAGCTTTTACTATTTTCTGATTGCTGGAGAATCATAGGCACAAGTAAATGTTTCTGCTGGCCTAGAAACAGATAGAATCATTTCTTGGTTGCAAAAAAAAAAAAAAATCAGGTTTAACGTGATAAACCTTTTCTGTTTAGCGAATGCGTACCTAGAAATAAAAAATAAACATATCTTTCAAATGAAACTGCTTCATTGTGTGGTTAAAAAAAATTGCAGTTCCACTTTGCAAGGCATATAATATTTACAATATAATCAATAAACATCTGTCTTTTCAGATTGAAAAACTGAAACACTAATGTTTGAAATCACAGATTAAAACAATTTCGTATACTGCACACGAAAAACAAGAATAAAAACAGGACTATGGACAACAAATTACTTAAAGAAAATAATAATTAGCCTTGCACAAAATGCCGGAATATAATATTCCGCTTTTGGAAGAGTTAAAGGCACAACTGGAAATGTTATAACGACTTAGAGGGAATGATCGTATTCTTTTAATGAACACTTACGTGAAACTCTGGATGACACTGTTTTCATATGTAATGCAAAGAAAATGTCTGAACTACTAAAGCATTTTACCAAAACTTTCAACTTTCAACTTGTGGTCCAGTATTTTCATTACTACTAGTTCACCAGTTCTTGAGTGTATTGTTTTCTTGGCACAGATTAACCACAAAATGATATCTAAAGCCTTGAAGGAAATAAGTTATTGGCTTTGGTTATTCACGTGATAAAAGGCAATTGTAGGCATTAGGCATTGGCAGGACGACAGTGCATGCTAGTGCTGTCGTGGCCTATTTTCATATAAGCAACGAAGCAGATAGGCTTAAATTCCATTACCATGGCGATGTGTAACGTGTGATGACCTTTGCATGTTACCCAGGTCATGCTGAATATTAATTTCATCTAGAAACACGGTTTCTCTACGGCAAAAATGTAAGAAACAGTTAGCGATTCTGTTCCCATTTCATTTACATACAAAGTCTTTTGCACTATAGTTCAACGTACTTACAATGTAGGGCGTGAGTGCGTGAGTGTGGAGAGATGGGGGAAGGTTTTTGAAATAGTAAGGGCGTTTGCCTACAGAGCTGACAGTCGGGTTTCAGACCCGCTCTTTCAGTATATGGGTACCTGATTCAGTTCAGGGAAAGTTAAAGGCAGCGGGAGGGGGGGGGGGGGTCGCCCTCCATCATGCCGTTCTCAAGATACTGTTAGTCTCTGACAATTCACTGACTTCACTGCGAGCAGGTTGGGGAAATTTTAATCTTTTGAACTACAACACCCACACAAAGATAGCATAACCAACGAAAACAAAGAAAGGAACTAGTATATATATATACATAGCATAAAGATATAAGGCGCACACGTGTGCGAGTGCCCGTGCCCGCACGCAGGTGTGTGTGTGTGTGTGTGTGTGTGTGTGTGTGTGTGTGTGTGTGTGTGTGTACACACGTGCTTGCTTCTGTATGTTTTCTCTCTCTCTCTCTCTCTCTCTCTCTCTCTCTCTCTCTCTCTCTCTCTCTGTGTGTGTGTGTGTGTGTGTGTGTGTGTGTGTGTGTGTGTGTGTGTGTGTGTTCTTCTGTAGCTTGGCACACAGTTAATAACCCGCTTGTTGGTTTTCACCCTGAACCTCACGCACATTTAGGGGTTAACGGACCATGGCGAGGTAGCCTCTAACTGGCTGGGGGTTGCCCAGTCTGAGACGGGTGGGAACTGCACACTAAGGTGTGAAGACCTCTCCCACCTCCAGAAGCAGCCCGTGGTGTGTGTTGCTTGCTCTATGGCATAGAGCAGGAGATTTCTAACCGATAGACTCCTGTTTCTCGAGTTGTAGCGATGATATGTAGCGAAGCTGGGGTGTCCTAATACAGTGTGCAGAGCCTGGACAGATGAACATGGAGGGCAGGCAGACTCATTCAGAGGGTCTTCTCTTCTCCACCTGTTCATCTGGTCCAATATAAAGGTAGAAAGCGACACACTTAGCTCTAGCACTGTAAAGAGGGCTTGCCAGGTCGTTGTTGTATTCAACTGAGAGAGAGAGTTTATATATATGTTTATATAATTATATATTTTTATATATATATATATATATATATATATATATATATATGTGTGTGTGTGTGTGTGTGTGTGTGTGTGTGTGTGTGTGTGTGTGTGTGTGTTATTTTCTTGTGTGTGTTTTCCTCTGTGTGTGTGGGTGTGGGTGTGGGTGTGGTTTTCCTCTCTCTCACTTTTTCTTGGTGCATAGTTAACTACCTAGATTGTTGGTTTTCACCTATTCCTCACGCACCCAGTGGGGTTAACAGACCATGGCAAGGTATGAAGCACCTAAATGGCTGGGAATTGCGCAGTGTGACGCGTATGGTAGTTGCTCACTGAGGCGTGATGACCTCTCGTACCTTCAGAAGCAACTCCAGGCGAGTTGCTCTTCTGCAGTCAAGCAAAAGACTTCTAACCGAGAGGCTGCTGTTTCTCGTGTTGTGGCGATGCTACTAAAACAGTGTGCAGAACCTAGTTGATGGATACGGAGGGCAGGCAGATTGATGTAGAGAGTCCCCCTCTCCACATGGCTCAGATGGTGCAATAGAAAAGGAAAAACTAATACACTTAATGTTTGCACCATCAGAGGTTTTGCCAGGACGTTGATGTATTCAGAGAGAGAGAGAGAGAGAGAGAGAGAGAGAGAGAGAGATGGAGGAGAAATAGAGAGAGAGAGAGAGAGAGAGAGAGAGTGTGTGTGTGTGTGTGTGTGTGTGTGTGTGTGTGTGTGTGTGTGTGTGTGTGTGTGCATACTAAGCAAATGTGTGATGTGGGGTAACACGTGCGTTCCAACATTGCACCATGTTGGAGAAATGACTGGAGAAGATGGAACGGACGTTGAAGAAACAATAAAGGTATCAAAATATGGAGTTAGTGTGTGAGTATTAAACATTTACAAACATTATCTGTCAATGGGTTCAATATTAATTTGTGAAAACATGATCATGTGCTTAATTTGTAAGGGATGTTAGCTATGTTAATGATGGGTGACAGAACCCTAACTTTCACAAGCAAAGATACACATATTGATTACATGTCAATTTTTTCAGTTCCTTCTGTGATCATTTTCAATGTATTAATAAATTTTTCATCTAATTAATGATCAACCATTCTCACATGCTATTATAAGGAAAATATAGAGGAACAAAAACTGTCCTCTCTGCCTGACACTTTGATACCAGACGTTTTCTTCGTTCAGCTACCTAGCGAAAATGATCTGATATCAAATTGACGTCTTCTACATTAGCCGGAACAGACAAGACTTGAACTTCTGACTTTGTGCTGTGTATGGAGTTGTCTTTGTAATAACGACCACAACACAGTTGTCTGCTATAGTTCTGTAGGCTTTTGTGATACAGTGACCAGCTTTCTCACACAGATCACACTGCGGAATCACGTGGATAATACATCATGTTAAACACTTCCACTAAGTCAGTGATTACCGATGACCACACCCCCACCGACACCTTTGTTCCAGATTATTCAGACACCAGTGTACCACAAAACAGGTTACCTCTAAACGGATGCATTGAAATGGTTTTCAACGAGGAGTATGTGCCTTGGAACAATCCCAGTAATATTGTGACGCGAGAGGTGGAAATGTTGGTATCTCAAATAAAAAACACAGTGATGGTGTTCCTGTTTCTGATTGGTGGGCCTGGTAATGTCATCAATATGGTGGTGTTTTACAAGCAAGGTCTTCTGGACCGAATCAACCTGTGTCTCTTTGCTTTGTTTGGCTTTAGCTGACGAAATAAACTTAATGTTCCGTATTGTTGGCAATGGGGAAAATCTCTACCTTCAGTACGCTACAGGTGAAACTCACGGTCCCATAACCAGACTTTTGCTGGCCAACTATTTCCGAGTTTTCTATGGATTCACCTATGTTTCCTCTATTCTTTCCGCCATCATTACCTGCGAGAGATGCTATTGTGTGCTTCGTCCACACAAATACCAGACTTTAATGCGCACGAGAACAATGGTCGCTATCATAGTTGCTGATTATTTTCTCGTCATAGGGCTGTTTTTCTTCGTATATGGATTCCGATATCGCTATGCGTGTGTCTATGACCCAGTTTCTGGTGCAACTAGGTAAAGTAACTGTGTTGACTGATTTTTACAAACAAAACAGAGCGATTCATGATTTTTTGTTTGGCGCATTCATTGGTGTTGGGTTGTCTGCCGTGGTGGTCACAGTGGTAATTGTAGCAACACTGATTACTGCAGTGAAACTTCATCACATTGTGACCTGGCGTGCTGAGACATCGGTCTCTATCACTTCAAGGGAAATAAATCTGACTAAAATGCTAATTGGCACTTCCATCTTTTTCGTTGTTTGTATTTTTCCAACTGCTTTGCTTCGTTTCATGGCTTCCGTGTTCCCCAGAAATCAGCCCAGGACGACGAAATCATAATTTTTTTCACTTGTGTGCGTCGATTAATCCATGTTCGTAAACTGCAGTTTCAATATCGCTGTATACTATGTGATGGGATCTCGTTACAGAGAAACCTCTTGGTCACTGTTTGGAAGGCAGATCCAGTAGGTAAAACCTGTATCAAATATCCCAGTGTCTACAAAAACTGAAAAGTAACAGTATCGATCTGACAGAAAAAAAACGAATGAAATATGGTTTGATTTGGACTGTTGCAGACAGGGAGCAAAGAAGCTCTCTCTCTCTCTCTCTCTCTCTCTCTCTCTCTCTCTCTCTCTTCATGGGTCCTTATAACATACCCGCATTTCTTCTCAAACTCGCTGTATCTTACATTTTTTGAGTCTCTTACATGCATATATAATCTATCCATTGAAACTAATGCTTTCTCTCAAGCGTTTAAAAACGCCCAAGTGATTGATTCCCCCCCCCCCCCCCCCTTCCAAAGTCAAATGATTTGTCGGATCCAAATGATTTCAGACCTATATCCTTACTATCTATTCTATCTATACCCCTTCAAAGACACACACACGCGCGCGCGTTCATCTCAGTTCATGGAGAAAAAAAACAAACTGTTTCACGCTCTCCAGTCTGGATTCCGATTCAATCATTCCAGTCACACAGCATTATCACGTAAGTGGGACTCATGGCTTTCAAATATGAACCAATCACAAATGACAGGGGTTGTCTTTCTTGACTTCAAAAAGGCGTTTGATCTTGTTGATCATTCCATTCATCTAAGAAAACTATCTGTCTACTTGAACGATACCCCAACAATCTCATTATTCCAGTCATACTCGAACGATATGACTCAGTATGTGGTGCTTTATGGCAAAAACCTCCACTTTAGACTTTGTCAGACATGGAGTCCCACAGGACTCAGTATTAGGCCTCATCCTATTCTGCAACTTCTTCAATGATATACCATTGTTCGTATCAGATGAAAAGGTCACGACAAATTCATTTGATGACTCGTCACTCCAAACGAATGGTAGTGATCAACAGACAATAGAAACTTCTCTCCAGGAAAGTCTAAATGGCGTGTCAGACTGGTGTCATTCAAACTCAATGGTCATACACGCAGCCCAAACCAAGTGCATGATTATTATAGCTACCCACCAAAGACACCAGTTGACTCCTCTTTGCCTAAAACTTCAGTTGAATGGCACTTCTATCGAGCAGGTAGTTGAGCATCATGTTTTAGGGGTAACGATAGATAAAGAATGAAATGGCAATCTCATCTCAATAACATAGTCTCAAAACACCTTTTCCTGTTATCTCAATTAAAGCGCTACGTCAACAGTACTGTGCTTACACTTTTCTTCAATGCACACATAATGTCACGTATCAATTACGCTTCAACAGTGTGGGACGGGAGTAATGAGGTCCACAAAAAGGTTGAATTCTCTTCTTAGACGTGCAGCAATGCTGCTCCATCCAGCTGTCTCTAACAACAGACGAAAAAAGTAAAAGCGCTGAACGTACTTCCTCTGAGTACGCAATAAGAATTAAACAAGGCATCATTTATGTTTACAATCTTGACAGATAATATTCCATGTTATACCAGTGCCCTTTTTACAGGATTGAACAGCTTTTCTGGCTCGACGAAATTCCTTCTTCCCTACTCACGCCTTGATCTATACAAAACAAGTCTAGCTTACTCTGGACCATATGTCTGGAGCTCACTTCCACCAAATCTACAAAATACGAATACTTTAAAACTTTTCAAGAAACATTTGCATAAACATTGTACGTCTCAGCAATGTAGTTATTCGATTAAAATGATTAGCGCCCATTCGCAAAGTCTTCTGTGAACCACACTTTGAATACGTCGTCTAAATATATAACCTTCTCCGTTAAAATCGCTCATCTCCACTCCCACTCTGTGTACATCCCCCTTTTCACCTCCCCCTACCTACCATTCTCTTGCCCCCACCCTCCTCCCTCCTCCTCTCTCCTCCTCTCTCTCCTCTCTCTCTCTCTCTCTCTCCTCTCCCTCTCTCTCTCTCTCTCTCTCTCTCTCTCTCTGGACTTGTTATTTGTTTTTTGTTTGCTTTAGTGACTTCCAGGTTGCTTTTCCCCCCCCCTTTCCATCTCATTATTACTTTTATGGAATAGTTTGCTTTCTCATTGTAGAATTAGATTACAATGTTGCTATGTTGAATTGTCAGTAGTTTTTGATTGTTTGTTGAAAGTTTAAGGTATGCATGACAAGGACAGACTGTAAGACTTTATTAATAGTTTTTGGCATTGTAGAAAAACCTTCATCCTTGCATGATATATTGAAGATCAATCAATCAACTGTAAGACTCTCTCTTTCTCTCTCTCTTTCTAGCCCGCCCCAACTTCTCTCTCTCTTCCTGTCGGTGCGCGCGCGCGCGCGCGCGCGCGTGTGTGTGTGTGTGTGTTGTGTGTGTGTGTGTGTGTGTGTGTGTGTGTGTGTGTGTGTGTGTGTGTGTGTGTGTGTGTTTTATCTTCAACATTTACGAGAACGGAGGAACTCTTAAAGGAAAGGCTGACGTCCTTGTTCCGCAATACTTTATCGATGCCTCCATTGTGCATGTCTCTACGAGAGGAATGAATATCAAAACATATTGTGATAATGATTGAAGGACGTACCTCTGGTTATCGTTGGAAAAGTGCTCTCCAGACCCATCCTTGACTGAATCATCACCCACACATGGCTACCACCATCGTTCATGACTCTCAGTGTTGCTTTTGGACAACCAGGGACACCAGTATCATAGTCATTGTTGTCTATCACCTGCTACAGAAGTGCCGAGAGCAGAACCGATAACTGCACGTGGTGCTCGTTGACCTTTGATGCCGGTGATACCGAGGTCCCTAAACTCCTGCATATGCAGGGTCACAGAAAATGTTGTGGGGTGAAAAATGGGGTGTGTTTAGGGCCTCAACCTTTATCCCGTCTTCTTATAGGAAAAAAACTGATAGATCCATTGCTGGGAGGTGGGAGGAAAGAGCCGAGGAGGCGGAAGAAAGAAGGTGGTGGTTTATTCCAGTTTTGAGCAGATGGCGAAACATTCTCTAACCTGCAGTATTTTCAAACCAGAAGGAAAGTGTCTGAGAACATGCGACATGACCTCCTCTTTGTGATCACTGTGCACTGGTTACACACATCCACAAGGACTTCCAGTGCATGACAAACGTTCTGACCTCACTGTATTGTTTCAGCAAGACAGAAGCCATGTTCCAACTTTTACCTTATACACCATCAGTGCTACACCTCTGTCAGCCCGTTGTCATCACCAACACGCAGATCTGCTTTGTAAGTACAGACAGGTTTCAAGACTCTGAGGTGGAACACTAAGAATTGTGAAGGTCAGCGCTGTTTTTTCCAAGGCTCACAAAGAAACTGGGAGAATTCACAGCTTCACGCTTTCCTTTGACACTGCTGTGTATAGAGCAGTGGTTCTGACTGCTCTGCCAACTACTGTAAGACCTGGACCACCCACTAAATGTATGTCTGACAGCTGGAACGAGTTCGCCAATGTTCCTTGTGCAGGACGTCCTGTTTCTAGTGGCAACACAAAGAGTCCAAGGAAGACAAATGTGGCAGGTCTGCTACATCTAGTGGCAGGAAAACGAGTCCAAGAAAGGCAAAGGTCGCACATATGCTGCATCAAATGGCAAGACAAAAAGTCCAACTAAAACAAAGGTGACATGTCTTCAACATCAAGTTGGAAGAAATGAATTCAGCGTAAGACAAACCTGCAGGTCTTTTACATCAAGTGGCAAGACAAAGAATCCAAGTGATACAAAGGCCACAGGTCTGATACATAAAGTGGAAAGGTAAAGGGTCAAATAAGACAGAGTGTCCAACTTTCGAATTCTGGAAGAGAATGGACTTACCGAGCGTCTATTCATCAAGAATCTGTTGTAATGAGAGGGGCTTGTCTTCTGCATGGAAGTCGGCAGAATACCTTAATTGCTGTAGTGTGGCCTGCTTAGGCAAAGGCCACTGAAGCAGACCAAGGCACATCTCTCGTGAGGTATGAGGACGCACTGAAGACCAGCCTCAGGATACACTACTTGGGAACATATACCCAGCTTGAGGATCCCGTGCCATGTGGTACAACAAGATGAACAAGTCGTAGGTTTACTCTTACTGATATGATCTGGCTCCATTGTCTTTATATGTGCATGTTGTTCATGTTATCAGTGATCCATTATCATACTATCTGATGCTTAATGCCATGGACTATTATCTTTAGAAAACAAACATAACGAATGCAGGATGCATTTTGTTAACGTAGACCAGTGTTGACTGTCAGCTCAGGTGATACTGAGACGATTTGTTTCCGTGTGGTGCCTCTCAAATGGATTTTTCTTTTTTCGAGGAAAAATACTTATCATATACAGAACGTTGAAAAATTAAAGAATTTAATTGATACCGACAAAATGTCAGTGATAAGGAGCATTCAAAACTTAACACGCATTCTTTTCCGTGTGCTGCTGGAATAAGTCTTGGAGAATTTAAAGGAAGAATGAAAACACAACACAAACAGTAATCAACCTACGTTTACCATTGCATGTAAAAAGAAAAGGGTTGGTATCTATAAACATAGCAATAAATTTGGACACATTGACTCAGTAATCCATTGCGTAATCAATCAAAAGTTGAGGTTTTAAGAGAAAACAAAGAACAATACGCACTAAAAATGGCACACAAGTAGCCTCAAAGTATGTCTGAATTTAATTGAAAACATCTTCTTGTGAGCAAAGTGGGTATGAGTTCTAATTGTATATTTTTGGCAAGTAACAGAGGGATGAGTCTGATAAGTTCATGTTCTGTGCATTTTTGATTTGCTTTTCTTTTTGACACCCCTCTCCTTAGCGGTAAAAATGTGTGAAACAGTTGCCTCCATTTTTGTTTCCATACAGCTAGTGGGTACCAAATACATTGATCACCCTGCCTTGCCTTGCCTGGCTGTTCCTTGTCCTCTCCTTCTGTGTCTTGTCATGCCTTGTGTTGCTGCATGTGCTCCTTGCTTCCACTCTCACAAACTTGTGGTTCAAGGAAACAGATGTAGAATGGTCTGGCGTTTTTTTTTTATCCTTAGCCGTTAAGTACAAGGGCCTTAGCTCCAAGTATTCATGTTTTCAATACAAAACCTAGCTATCTGGCTCCTTCTTTTATCTTCTGCTTCGTTTGCTCCCTGAACAAATGATTTCAAAGAATGTGCCGTTTTTTTGTCTGTTTTCTTTTTCTTTTTCTATATTGTTTAACACGATCACAATTCCTGACATTTCTGCAGTGACTGAATGATTGATGCAATTTTAATGTTCCACATTCTATGATCTACTTGTCAACTTACATGCCCTCTCAAATTGTCGTGCTGTTTATAGCCTAGCCGACCACAGAGGCCTCATTTGTGCTCTGACTACGCCCTTTAGCATTACCCCAAAGCCTTTCACTCCAGCTCAGCGATACACAGCAACATGCAGTCCTGTTCTATCACAGCGTCAGTAACGGTAATTCACAAAGAGCAGTCAACATTAGGTTGTTATAAGGAATCCACCAGAGGAGACACTGCAGAGCCGATACTGTTCTGTGAGGGCTTTACTGATCCAACATGTTCAGGGCACCATCTACTAGGGAGTCTGCTGCCTCTGTGTTTATCCAACTACAATTCTCTTAATGCTCACACACACACACACACACACACACACACACACACA
>JADBJO010005495.1:117500-127500 GCA_016801955.1 Conus betulinus
CTCTCTCTCTCTCTCTCTCTCTCTCTCTCTCTCTCTCTCTCTCTGTCTGCACGTAAGTTTCCTTCTGATATAACGTAAGGGCATACTATGGAGTACAGCACAATACAACACAGTACAGTAAAAATAAATCAATCCAAAATGATCTTTTCAATGGAGTGCTCCTTTGTTAATACTAGACCTGCACAACGACAGGCCCTGACACCAGATCTTCACACAATGTTTGTTTCGACCTTTAGGTGACTTCAGCTCTAAACATCCTCAACTTGACCTTAAGCTAAAGCTAAAACCTGTCCGTTTTTGTCAGAATGTCAATTTAATCCATGCATATTTCATTCTACTTTACGTACCGGCCTTAATCCACGTCTTGACACGATTTCTTTACTGCCTTAAAACTGACCTTGGTTTTATATTGAATCTTTATCCTGTTCTTGAGATGAAAAAGACCTAAAACTGTCTTTTGTTCTAAGTTTTTTTTTCTTTTTTTTTTTCTTCATTTTTATTTTTGTAATTGTGACTCCGGATCATAATTACCCTCATTCATTGTTCTAATAAATTTGTGTACTGACACCATTTTTGTTCAAAATCAAAATGTTTCATTTCAAGATTATGAGAGCATTTTTCCATTTGATATCTTAATCTTAATTCTTTAAAGAATGTTTGCACTGAGGGTCTTATTTTTGTTCATTCTGCATTTATAAACGTAGAATTTTCCCAGTAAAATTATAATGTCAAGAATTTCATTTGTTTTTGTGTTGTCTTCAGTGCCAAAAAGAATCATTTCGATGTTAAATGACAGCCTGTGACAAGTTACAAGTTTTTCTCTCAGAATTAGTTGTAGCTCTATCCAAAAAAACAAGAAAGTCACAGTTATATACATAGCGTTGTATGGTATCTTTTCCTGGTTACAAAAATTGCACATGTCACTGTTAACTATACCCATCTTCTTTAAAACGATATTTGTCGCTAAAATTCTGAAACATGTTCTAAGTTGAAACCACTTTGGTTATTTTCCGATATTCTTCTAACTTTTTTAAAAAACCTTTCCCCAAGCAACCAACCAGTATACTGTCTTTCTTCCCAGAGCACAAAAGGCTTAATATTTAGACTTTCTATTTTATTAAGTAGGACATTATATATAGTACGTTTTAGTTCCTTGGATACACAGATTATCGAACGTATTGCCTTTGTGCAGGAGTCGCCTACATTATCATCAATGACAGTTTATCTTGTTCTTTCATACTATTTAATTGTATGTAAACAACTCATGTATTCTGAGAAATTTACTATGCTATCGATATTGTGTGAGAAGGCTCTGTAAATCAAGAATTCTCCATGCTGTCTACAAGTTATTTGATTAATACATTCCTATGTGCCCAGTCTTTGTAATGAAAGACTTCATTCGCAATCTAAATCTTTCATTATAAAAGATTGGTTCAGCTAATAGCTCATTTCCGTCCTTAAGTTCGGTTTGTCTACAAAAGTTTACATACGCTGAGAAAACATATGTCCAGAACTGGTTAGACATGTTCGGTTTAAATCGTTTGGGTCCGTAACTTTGTGTTAAATTAAATTCTTGACATAAAAACCTTGTGTACATGAATCCACTTTCGGGGTTGAACTGTGATCTTTCTCAGCCAAGCTAATTGTAATGCCTCTATGTATGCCTTGATCTCAGGAATGCCAATGCCTCCTTCTTCAATTTTGTGCACAGAGTACTTTCTCTGGATTTTTTCCGTTTTTTTTTCAGCCCATACAAATCTGAAACACATTTTTTCTGTATTTGTTTGATCTGGGTATCTGGAGGATTTGGAAGCAGTATCCAGAGATAGGTGAGTTTTGATAAAAATAAAGATTTAAGTACCGCCACTCTTCGTAATGGTGTAACGGTGAACAGATGTTTTACCTCTAATAACTTATCTTTCATATCTATTTCTGTGACTCTTCCGATATCGTTGGTAAACCAGAGCTCTAATATTTCAAATCTAAGAGGATTCCATTCCATCATTCCATATCTTTATTCACAATATATACGGAGGGTTTTTCTTGCTACCTAACCATAGGTTGAATGTTTTGAGTAACTCATTTTCAATCCTAATATAATTTCAAGCTCGTTAAGCCTTTGGAACAGCTTTTCATTAGAGTTTCTGTCATCTTCCAATGTAAAAGATGTATCATCTGCAAACCGACAAATCTTAAATTCTGTGTCATCCACTTAAATATCTTTTAGATCTCTGTTATCTTTTATTTTACAAGCAAGTATCTCCGCACATAAAACAAATATATAGGGTGATGTTGGATCTCCTTGCCTCCAAACTCTTTCTATTTTGAAATTTGTGGAGATTTCCCCATTTACTAATACATTAGCTTTTATGTCATTGTAAAAGACAGATACCCATTTACGTATTTCATCTCCAAAACCAAATCTTTTTAGTGTTTTATCCATGTGTGACCAACTAATGGAGTCGAATGTTTTCTCTAAGTCAAACCTATATCCTTACTATCTATTCTACCTAAACCACTTGAAAAACACATACACACACACGTATCTCAGTTCATGAAGAAAAAAACAAACTGTTTCACCCGCTCCAGTCTGGATTCCGATTCAATCACTCCTGCCACACAGCATTTATCATGAAAGTATGAGTCATGGCTTTCAAATATGAACCAATCACAAATGACAGGGGTTGACTTTCTTGAATTCAAAAAGGCGTTTGATTTTGTTGATCATTCCATTCTTCTAAAAGAAACTCTCTAGTCTATTTTGAACCATACCCTGACAATCTCATTATTCCAATCATACTTGAACGATAGGACTCAGTATGTGGTGCTTAATGGCAAACCTCCGCTTCAGACTTTGTCAGACATGGAGTCCCACGGGGCTCAGTACTAAGCCCCATCCTATTCTGCAACTTCTTCAATGATATACCATTGTCCGTATCAGATGAAAAGGTCAAGACAGATTTATTTGCTGAAGACTCGTCACACCAAAGGAATGGTAGTGATCTACAGACAATAGAACTCCTCTCTCCAGGAAAGTCTAAACGGCGTGTCAGACTGGTGTCATTCAAACTCAATGGTCATACGCCCAGCCCAAAGCAAATCTATGATTATAGCTACCCGCTAAAAACATCAATTGACTCCTCTTTGTCTAAAACTTCAGTTGAATGGCACTTCTATCGAGCAGATAGATGAGCATCAAGTATTAGGGGTAACGCTAGATAAGGAATTGAAATGGCAATCTCATCTCAATAACGTATGCAAGGTAGTCTCAAAACACCTTTTCCTGTTATCTCAATTAAAGCGCTATGTCGTCACAGTACTGTGTTTAACTATTTCTCCGATGCACACATGTCACGTATCAATTACGCTTCAACAGTGTGGGACGGGAGTAGTGAGGTCCACAAAAAGGCCGAATTCTCTCCACATGTGTGCATGCAGCAAAACTACTCCATCCAGCTGTGTCTCTAACAACAGACGAAAAACTAAAAGTGCTGAACATACTTCCTCTGAGTAAGCAATTGGAATTCAACAAGGCATCATTTATGTTTACAATTTTGACAGATACTATGCCATGTTATATTTTACAAGATCGAACAGCTTTCCTTCTTTTCGTATCCACGCATTGATCTATACAAAACAAGCCTAACTCACTCTGGACCATATGTCTGGAACTCACTTCCACCGAATCTACAAAATACGAATACTTTAAAACTTTTTTCAGAAACATTTGCATGAATATCTTATATCTCAGTAATTTAATTATTCGATTAAAATTATTAGCGCCCATTCGCAAAGTCTTCCGTGAACCACATTTTGAATACATCGTCTAAACATATAACCTACCCTGTTAAATCGCTCATCCCCACTCCCACTCTGTCTACCATCCCTTTTCTCCTTCCCTTATCTACCATTCTTTTGCCTCCACCCTCCTCTGACCTCTCTCTCTCTCTCTCTCTCTCTCTCTCTCTCTCTCTCTCTCTCTCTCTCTCTCTCTCTCTCTCTCTCTCTCTCTCTCTGTGTAGTTTTGTTTGTATGTTTGTAAGTTTCCTTTTTTTCCAAAAAGGAGTGACTGAGGGGCGGAAAATGAAGCAAAATTTAGAAAGAGAGGGGGTAGTTACCGCCAAGGACATAGACGAACAAAGCACAGGACAAGATACAACGCATTTCGACCTCTTGGGTCTTCTTCAGGAAAAAACAATATTTAACGTTTAGGACAGTACGAACAAAGAACGCAGAGTCACTTATCTTTCCATGTGTTTGGACACATGGAAAGATAAGTGGCTCTGCGTTCTCTGTAAATCAGCAGAGATTAAATGAATTAGAAAAGGTGGGTGCTAACTGTAAAAACGAGGGCGACAGATAGTACATATATCATCCTCCGCTAGCCGCATGGGAGGACCATCGTATTCTCCTGCAGAATACAACCATTCATATCACCTGTTCAGAGGCCTTTCGGCCGATTCGGAACCGTCACTGACATGCGGCTGATTGTGTCGGTGCTCCTTTAACATGAAGTGGGAGATATACCACAGTCTATAATTCTGTAGTATTTTTACCAGCACAGGTTCAAAAAACAGAATCCAACGGCGCCCATAGCACCCAGTAAAGGGTAGAATGCATGCAGCCACGCACGCATGAAAAGATGTAAAATGAAACTACTACTACTACTACTACTACTACTACTACTACTACTACTACTGCTGCTGCTGCTGCTGCTACTACTACACTACTACTACTAGTCTCTCTCTCTCTCTCTCTCTCTCTCTCTCTCTCTCTCTCTCTCTCTCTCGCATACATCATCTCCCAGTTTTACACACGGGAAAGAATTGTTTCCAGTCTTGTGGCCTTTGGTAAATCTGTCTGTGTGGGGCTTGTTCTCGTCTTTTAGAGAGTACAGCCAATCATCATGTTTCTAGGGTGTGTCTGCTCTCAGAAGAAAGCGAAAGCCAATGAAATATATCATGGAAGGGGAGTGTCAACTGGTTAGAAAGGAAACTACTCAACACGTGCAATGTGAAATAATACAATTTAGGTCAATTATGAAAATGTCTCAGATCTTGGAGGCTTTAAGCCTCTTTACACCGATGTGTGAAGTTATGTCGCCTACCATTTGCATCACCTGGGACAGACGCATGCAACAATGAATTATTCGACAATTTCACTGGAATCACATAAGCAATCAATAGGATGGGAAGGGAACTACTGTGGCGACGGTATTTGTGATGGAGAATTGGGTGGGGGGGAAAGAAACGGGATGGCATCACCTTGTGTCGAACCCAGTCACAGTTACGTCAGGCTTCTACAGGGCATTAGTCTGTTGCGTTGAGCTCATGCAGGTAGGGCATGACGTGAATGTTGACAGCGTTTTCACCTTCTGACGGTATGGAACGAAGACAGAAGGAAGGAATGAGAGGAGTGGGGAGGAGGAGGAGGAGAGGGCAGAAGGCGTATGTGTGAAGACTGGCGTCGGAAAAAAGGTGGAATGGATAAAGCAAAGAGAGAGAGAGAGAGAGAGAGAGAGAGAGAGAGAGAGAGAGGGAGTTGAATATATGAACATCTCATCACAAGTTCAATCTTGTCAACACTTCATGCCTACGCACACTTAACATTAAAGTTGTGTGTGTGAGTGTGTGTGTGTGTGTGTGTGTGTGTGTGTGTGTGTGTGTGTGTGTGTGTGTGTGTGTGTGTCTGTCTGTCTGTCTGGTGTGTGTGTGTGTGTCTGTCTGTCTGTCTGTCTGTGTGTGTGTGTGTGTGTGTGTGTGTGTGTGTGTGTGTGTGTGTGTGTGTGTGTGTGTGTGAGAGAGAGAGAGAGAGAGAGAGAGACAGACAGACAGACAGACAGACAGACAGACAGACAGACAGAGAGAGCTTTCTGAGAATTGTAGTTGGATGAACGCAGAGGCAGTAGACTTCCTAGTAGATGGTGCCCTGAACATGTTGGATCAGAAAAGCCCTAACAGAACAGTACCAGCTCTCCAGTGTCTCCTCTGGTGGATTCCTTATAACAACCTAATGTTGACTGCTCTTGTGAATTACCGTTACTGACGCTATGATAGTACAGGCCTGAATGTTGCTGCGTTTTACTGAGCTGGAGTGAATGGCGTGGGGGTAATGCTAGTGGGCGTGGTCAGAGCACAAATGAGGCCTCTGTGGTCGGCTAGGCTATACGCAGCACAATTTGAGAGACATGGAAGTTGAAAAGTAAAACATAGAATGTGGAACATTAAAATCACATCTATCATTCAGCCACTGCGACAATGTTAGGAATTTTGATTGTGTTAAACAATATAGAAAAAGAAAAAGAAAACAGACAAAAAGCGTCACATTCTTTAAAATCATTCGTTCACGGAGCAAACGAAGCAGAAAATAAAACAAGGAGCCATGCTGTTAGGTTTTGTATTGAAAACATGAAAATAGTGGGGTAAGGCCCTTATATTTAATACCTTATGATAAAAAAAACTCAGACCATTCGACATCTGTTTTCTAGAACCACAAAATTGTGAGAGTGGAAGCAGGGAGCACATGCAGCACCACAAGGCATGACAAGACACAGAAGGAGAGGACAAGGAACAGCCAGGCAGGGCAAGCTGAGCAATGTATTTGGTACCCACTAGCTGTATGGAAACAAAATGGTGGCAACTGTTTCAAAATTTTTTTACCGATGAGTAGACAGGTGTCAAACGGAAAACCAAACAAGAAATGTACAGAACATGAACTTATCGGACTCGTCCCTCTGTTACTTACCAAAAATGGACTATTAGAACTCGCCCCTACTTTGCTCACAAGACGATGTTTTCAATTCATTTTAGACATACTTTGAGGCTACTGGTGTGCCATTTTTAGTGCGTATTTTTGTTGTTGTTGTTGTTGTTGTTTTCTCTTAAAACCTCAACTTTTGATTGATTACGCAATGGATTACTGAGTCAGTGTGTCCAAATTTATTACTATGTCTATAGATACCAACCCTTTCCTTTTTACATGCAATGATAAACGTAGGTTCATTACTGTTTGTGTTGTGTGTTTCATTCTTCCGTTAAATTCTCCAAGACTTGTTCCAGCAGCACACGGAAAAGAATGCGTGCTAAGTTTTGAATGCTGCTTATCACTGACATTTTGTCGGTATCAAGTAAATTCTTTAATTTTTCAACGTTCTGTGTGATAAATATTTTTTCTCGAAAAAGAAAAATCCATTTCAGAGGCACCACACAGAAACAAATCGTCTCAGTATCACCTGAACTGACAATCAGCACTGGTCTACGTTAACAAAATGCATCCTGCATTCGGTATGTTTGCATTCTAAAGATAATAGTCCAGGGCATTGAGCTTTCGATAGTACGATGATAACATGACCAAAATGCACATATAAAGACAATGGAGCCAGATCATATCAGTAAGAGTAAACCTACGACTTGTACATCTTGTTGTACCACATAGCACGGGTTCCTCAAGCTGGGTAATATGTTCCCAAGGTAGTGTATCCTGAGGCTGGTCTTCAGTGCGTCCTCGTACCTCACGAGAAATCTGCCTTGGTCTGATTCAGTAACCTCTGCCTAAGCAGGGCACACTGCAACATTTAAGGCATTCTGCTGTCCTCCATGCAGAAGACAAGCCCCTCTCGTTACAACAGATTCTTGATGAATAGACCTTAGTAAGTCCATTCTCTTCCAGAATTTGAAAGTTGGACACTTTGTCTTACTTGGACCCTTTGCCTTTCCACTTTATGAAGCAGACCTGCGACCTTTGTTTTACTTGGATTCTTTGTCTTGCCACTTGATGTAAAGACCTGCACCTTTGTCTTACGCTGAATTCATTTCTTCCAACTTGATGTTGAAGACGTGCCACCTTTGTTTCAGTTGGACTTTTTGTCTTGCCATTTGATGCAGCATATGTGCAACTTTGCCTTTCTGGACTCTATTTCCTGCCACTAGATGTAGCAGACCTGCCACATTTGTCCTACTTGGACTCTGTATTTCGGCTTGATACAGTACGTCCTGCACAAGGAACATTGGCGATCTCGTTCCAGTTGTCAGACATATTTCCAGCAGGTGGTCCAGGTCTTCAGTAGTTGGCAGAGTAGTCAGAACCACTGCTCTGTACACAATAGTGTCAGAGGAAAGACTGAAGTCCCCCAGTTTCTTTAGGAGCCTTGGAAAAACAGCGCTGACCTTTGCGATTCTTAGTGTCCAACCTCAGCGTCTTTAAACCTGTTCGTACTTACAAAGCAGATCTCTGTGTTGGTGATGACAACAGGCTGACAGAGATGTAGCACTAGTGTTCTATAACGTAAAGGTTGGAACATGTCTTCTGTCTTGCTGAAACAATATAGTGAGGCCAGAATGTTTGTCATGCACTGGAAGTCCTTGTGGATGTGTGTAACCAGTGCACAGTGGTCACATAGAGGAAGTCATGCAGCATGTTCTCAAACACTTTCGTTCTGGTTTGAAAACGCTGCAGGTTAAAATGTTTCGCGATCTGCACAAAACCGGAATAAACCACCACCTTCTTTCTTCCTCCCGCGCCCTCTGCCCTTTCCTCCCACCTCCCAGCAATGGATCTATCAGGGTTTGTTTCCTACAAAGAAGACGGGATGAAGGCTGAGGCCCTAAACACACCCCTTCTCTTCACCCCACAGCATTTCCTGTGACCCTGTACATGCAGGATATCAGGGACACCCGTATCACCGGCGTCAAAGATCCACGAGCACCATGTGCAGTTATCGTTCTGCTCTCGGCACTTCTGTAGCAGGTGGCAGATAGCAATGGCTATGAAGCTGGTGTTCTTGACTGTCCAAAAGCAACAATGAGAGTCAGGAACGGTGATGGTGATAACGATGTGGGTGATGATTCTGTTAAGGATGGGTCTGGAGAGCACTTTTCCAACGATAATCAGAGGTAAGTCCTTCAACCATTATCACAATATGTTTTGATATTCATTCCTCTCGTAGATACATGCACAATGGAGGCATCGATAAAGTCTTGCGGAGGACGTCAGCCTTTCCTTTAAGAATTCTCCTCCGTTCTCGTAAATGTTGAAGATAACACACACACACACACACACACACACACACACACACACACACACACACACACACACACACACACACACACACACACACACACACACACACACACACGCCCCCACACACACACACACACACACACACACACACACACACACACACACACACACACACACACACAGGAAGAGAGAGAGAGAGAATAGGGGGCAGGCGAGAGAGAGTGAGAGAGATTGATTGATTGATTGATTGATTGATTGATTGATTGATTGATTGATTGATTGATTGATTGATTGATTGATTGATCTTTAATACGGAAGGAGGAAGATTTTAGGCCAACGCCTAGTCTTACAATCTGTCCTTGTCATGCATACATTATTTTAACACATATCATGCATTCTGACAGTTCAACATAGCAACATTGTAATCTATTTATAAAATGATAAGGAAACAATTCATAACAGTAATAATGAGATGGGGGTGGGGGGGTGGGGTGTGAAACAGAAGGAAACAGAAGGAAACCTTAAAAAAAAATTTTGACAGAGTGTGTGTGTGTGTGTGCGTGCGTGCGTGCGTGCGTGCGTGCACGCGCGCGCGCGCGCGCGCGCGCGCGCACGTGTGTGTGTGTGTGTGTGTTTTATGTGCGTGTGTGTGTGTGTGTGTGTGTGTGTGTGTGTGTGTGTGTGTGTGTGTGTGTGTGTGTGTGTGTTTTCTACTTACTGCTGTCGTGTTCATAAAACACTTCAGATTTCTAAGGAACAGTTTCAACACATATGTTTCACATTTCAATACAGAGTACTGGTATCTTTTGTCTGTCCAACTGACGAGCAGGCAGGCACTCCGTCGTCAGCAGGAGATGCAAGAAGAAGGGAGTGGAAACCTGTCTTTCAGACCTACCATCACCCGCAGATGTTCCATGGGAAGGAATTCAGCCACATGGGGCCCTGTTTCCTGTTGTTTCTGCAGGCGTGAATGGCAGCCAGT
>JADBJO010005495.1:135000-140000 GCA_016801955.1 Conus betulinus
TCACACAGATGACACTGCAGAATCACGTGGACAATACATCATGTTAAACACTTCAGCTCAGTCAGTGATTACCGATGACCCACACCCCCACCGACACCTTTGTTCCAGCAAACCTGGATACCAGCGTACCACCACAAAGTCTACCCCAAAATGGATGCATTGAAATGGTATTCAACAAGGAGTATGTACCTTGGAATAATCCCAATAATATTGTCAGACGAGATGTGGAAATTTTGTTCTCTCAAATCAAAAACACTATGATGGTGTTCATGTTTCTGATTGGTGGGCCAGGTAACGTCATCAATATGGTGGTGTTTTACAAGCAAGGTCTTCAGGACCGGGTCAACTTGTGTCTCTTTGCTCTGGCCTTAGCTGATGAAATAAACTTAATAGTCATAATCATTAGCAATGGGGAAAAACTCTACCTTCAGTATGCTACAGGCGAAACTGATGGTCCCTTTACCAGGCTTTTGCAAGCCAACTACATCCGAGTTTTCTATGGATTCACCTATGTTTCCTCCGTTCTGTCCGCCATCATTGCCTGCGAGAGATGCTACTGTGTGCTTCGTCCACACAGCTACCAGACTTTGATGCGCACGAGAACGATGGCTGCTATCATTGTTGCTGATTATGTTCTCGTCATAGGGCTGTTTTTCTTTGCAATTGGACTCCGATATCGCCATGCGTGTGTGTATGACCCAGCTTCTGGCGCAACTAGGATAGTGACTGTGCGGACTGATTTTTTACAAAGAAAACAAAGCGCTTTATGACTTACTGCATGGTGCATTGATTGGTGTCGGATTCTCTGCCGTGGTGATCGCAGTGGTAATTGTAGCAACGATGGTTACTGCCGTGAAACTTCGTCAGATTGTGACATGGCGTGCTGAAACATCAGCCTCTATCAGTTCAAGGGAATTAACTCTGACTAAAATGCTAATTGGCACGTCCATTCTTTTCGTTTTCTGTGTTTTTTTCCAACTGCTTTGATTCGTTTCATGGCTTCCGTGTTTCCAGAAATTAATTCAGGGCGACGACATCATAATTTCTTTTATTTGTCTGTGTCGATTAGTCAATTATTTATTTTCATAAACTGCAGTTTGAATATTGCAGTGTACTATGTGATGGGATCTCGTTACAGAAAAACCTTTTGGTCTCTGTTTGGAAGGCAATAAGATCCACAACATAAAACAAAAACATTTCCAATGTCTGCGCAAAATGAAAGCAACAGCAACCAATGCTGCAGAAAAAAATGAGTCAAATATTGTTCGATTTAAACTGTTTCAAATAGGAAGCAGAGAAGGCTGCCCTCTCTCTCTCTCTCTCTGTCTCTCTCTGTCTCTCTGTCTCTCTGTCTCTCTCTCTCTCTCTCTCTCTCTCTCTCTCTCTGAAGGGAAACATGACCTGTTTTTGACCATCTTCCACTTGATCGTGAAGCATATATTGTTACCAGTGGAAACATATTAGAGGGAGTAAAATAAAGAGGCTGCCAGTCTACAAATGGCCACGGAAATGTATCTGTATTAAATCAGGGAAGTTAATTGAAGTAACGCCAGTGGCGTTCTCACAAAACGGCAATATCAAAGAAACAGAAACAATTTGTTACCTAGAGTTTGCCGAGTGAGTGTTAATCTATAACTTCTATAACAAACGAAAACATGAACTGTTATGAGCTGACGTCTTTTGACCATATATGTTCATTGATACTTATCTTAAAGAACAATATGTCGGTCAGTGTTCAACCTTGCGATAAATTGTAACCTTTTTTCACTGGAACAGAAAAGGGACTGTTTTCTCTGACAATTGATCATATATAATATACATTGTTTTTCTTTCAGACCCCAATCAAATGGGAAGCTATTGTGTACTGTACACCTGGAGTAAAGCTCACGACACGAGGCAGAAGTTCTGTCAGAGTTATCTGCTTTGTAAAAGGTAAATTGTGTCTGTATTTCAAATCATCAAATAGGAATCTAATTTTTTCATGCATTTTGAGAAATATGTTTAATACGATGTAATGAATGTGACTTTAGGATTGAAATTAAATACAGGATTTAAGGTCAGGCTTGAAAAGTAAAGTTAAGAGCTGGGTCTCTCACCCCACCCTGTTTGGACAGATTGGTCAACAGTACTGCTGTTTGATTAACAACACATTATAATTGCCATCCCCTTTAGTTTCAACACCAATAATTGGAGGACAATACATAACTGGTAAACAACAGCATACATACACCATGGTAATAATAATACCACAACATTGTGTACATGTTCTCGCAAAATTCATGTCCTTTTCTTCAAACAAAAAAGAAAAAAAAAATGTAACTCATTTATTACATCGCTGCGGCTTAGCGACATTAAAGCAGCTTAACAGAAATTCGTCATGCAAGTATCTTGAAATCACAACTCTGTATGGCAGTCACAGCAGACTGTCAGAATTCAAGCCAAACAATGTCATAATGAAATAACATCCCTGCTTGTCGGGGATATAACGCTTGGCTTAGTGGCCGTGAAACAAACCAAAATGGTGTCACCATGTGTTTTGTACTAATAGCTTTAAGTACAAAAGGTTTAATATTTTCAGGGACCAGCAGAATTTTTGTACAAAGATGATTTTTTTTAATGAACGCGGTGAACTTTTTTTTTTTTAACCCAGTGGTGATGACAGATCAATTTTTATACATTGTGAACACTTTGGCCGTATTGGTAATGAACATGTGATCAAAGCTGATAATTGGAACTGTACCTTGAACAGAGTGTTTAACATACGAAACTATTAAGCACTGAAAATAGTCCAAAGACCCGGAAAACATTTATATATGACAGCATATGGCCTGTTTGACCTCTTCACAGAAGTGTAATGTACAGATGGCGTAAATTTTGATTCAACACAAAATATGGAACCAAATCACGGGAGTATGTCGAACACAAAGTCAGAATTATAGCACTGGTAGCATCTTTATGAACACAGTACTTTCCGCCACGATCGTTAACAGTCACAATATATCCTGTGAAGGATTTCCTTTTTCAACAGCACCTCCCGAGTCAGAGTTGCTTTGCCCTTCCTCCCTGAATGCATGAAGAAGACTGTCCGGTCTCGTCCTCTCTTCAAGACATGCCAAGATTTTCTGGCCAATGTTCCGGGGCCGTGTCGTTTGCTGTGATTCATCTGGCACACAGTGTTGATGGTCCGTACACTCAGAATCTGTCCCACACATCTCCATGTTTTCCCTTAAGCCCATCCCTGCCTCACACACTTCCCGTGCCACAAGGTGTGCACGAGTTTTGTTCTCCTTGAGCGACTATGGCTGCTCGTGTTTCTATGTAATATTGTTCGTGTCAGTTTGTTCACTGTCGTGACCAATGTCACTAGGAAACATGTCTGCAGGAGTGGGGAGAATGATTTCTATTCGACAAAATGTCCGCGGAAAAACAGTTTTTTATTATTGGCAACAGCGGGGTGGGCAAAAATAACTCTGAAGGGGGCGATGAATTTGAAGGTTCACACGCCTTTTTATCCATGTCCAGTCCGTGTATTTCTGCTCTTCTTTCAAAGTTAGTTAGTTAGTTAGCTAGTTAGTTAGTTAGTTAGTTAGTGTGTGTGTGTGTGTGTGTGTGTGTGTGTGTGTGTGTGTGTGTGTGTGTGTGTGTGTGTGTGTGTTTAAATAAGTAATTGGCGCGCGTGCATGCGTGTGGGAGTACCTTTTTTGTCAAGAGAGAGGGATAAAGAGAATAGGGTCGGATGAAGAGAGGACAGGTAGAAGGAAGGCGGGTAGGGAGTTAAGGAGGAAGGAAAAACAAAGAGAGTGGGGAAGGAGTGTGGAGAAGTGAGGGAAAGCGAGACTGAGGGGGGTAAGGTGGGGACGCTAATGGAGAGGAAGTGAGGGAGAGAGATAGAGAAAGAAAGAGAAAAAGGAAGGGAGACAAACAGAGACAGACAGACAGACAGACAGACAGACAAAAAGACAAACAGACAGAGAGACACAGAGAGAGACGAGAGAGAGAGAGACAGAGAAGCAGAAAACATTTTTCAAAAATTATCGATGCTAATCTATTTGATTAATACTAATTATAAGAATACATGCGTCAAAAGCTCAAAAGAAAAGGGGGGGGGGGGGGACAGATATATGGAAAGAGAGCGAGTGAAAGTCAAAGAAGAAGGACACACACACACACACACACACACACACACACACACACACACACACACACACACACACACGGCAGACAGAGAGAGAGAGAGAGAGAGAGAGAGAGAGAGAGAGAGAGAGAGAGAGAGAGACGCAGCAGCTTCCTAAGACAAAAGGAGACAAACATAAGACGCAAACCCAGGAGACAATTGACAGAATCAGTGAAAGAAATCTATACAAAACGCTAAGCTACTCCCCACCTCTTCCCCTGCCCCTCTTCCCCCATCATATCTTGAATCGCCCCCTTTACATCCTAAATGTGCACAGAACAGAAAATGTGGAAACTGGTTTTCCAGTGGGCGCAGACAATGTTGAAACTTCCGCCTAGTCTGTCAAACATTTCCTTTTTCCGGCCGGAGCGGATTTCTGAGTAACCCGGACATTGTCATCGCCTTAAGGTCGTGTGTGGTCAAAATCAGTCATATGCACCGGATGTCAATTTCAGCCAGCGTCAAATATGTAATATAAGGCCTACTGCTAATCAGAAGCATCAATTCTCAGTGTGTGTGTGTGTGTGTGTGTGTGTGTGTGTGTGTGTGTGTGTGTGTTCGCTCGCATACGCGCGCGCGCGCGCTCGTGTGTGTGTGTGTGTGTGTGTGTGTGTGTGTGTGTGTGTGTGTGTGGTGTGTGTGTGTGTGTGCAGTATTTCCGTCCCGGTTATGCAGTATTGTTAAATCCATGTAGCCTACCCAGTTTGGGAGGGGGGGGGGGGGGGGGGAGAGAAGAGGAGTGGGCAGGGTTTGTTTCGTTTTTGGGTTTTTCCTTTTCTATTTCTGTAGTTGTTCGTTTGATTGTTTTTCTTCTTCTTCTTCTTCT
>JADBJO010005495.1:155000-157500 GCA_016801955.1 Conus betulinus
ATAAAACTTTATTAGTTTGTGTCTCTTCTTCTCCTTTCTTTTAAAGAGCAGAATCCGGATTCTTCATACAACTTATTGTGACTTGTGCCTTGACACCTCCTATAATGATGCGAATTGCTTCTAAATGAATATTTCTAGCATGTTTGCTGTGTTTCACTGCAGTTGTCCCAGACAATATCGGCGTAGTCAAAGTGCGGCAAGATAAATGATGTAAACATGGTCTCTAATGCTTTTCTCGATATCTTATATTTGTAATTTCGTAGGCAACTTATCAACATGTTAACTTTCTTTATTGTACATCTGATATGCTCGTCCCATTTTTACAGTATTTTGTATAATCAGACCAAGATGATTGTGTGCAGTAACTGGTTGCAGAGGCGTGTTACCGAACGTCAGTGGATAAATTTGTTCGCGATCTCGGATAATATTTACCAGTTCTGTCTTATTCTCATTGAATTTAACCTTCCAGCGCTTTGCCCATTCAGAAATCTTTTCCAGATCAGAGTTAAGATATCAGCGCGGATTACAGGGTTAGACAGAGAAAGTGCTAAACTAGTATCATCGGCGAATAGCTTAATTACAGAAGCGATATCATGTACTATATCATTAATATAGACTAAAAACAATAAGGGACCTAGGACGGATCCCTGTGGCACTCCTGCGTGAAGCCTCTGGAGGTCGGAGTTTTCACCTTTTATAACCACTGCCTGGGAACGGTTGGATAGGGTAGTCTCTCAGAAACTCTAGCAGTTTCCCTCTTATTCCGACCGCGTTTAGCTTCAGTAAGAGACCTCTGTGCCATACACGATCGAATGCTTTTGAAATGTCCAGGGGTATACAATTTGTGTGGTAACTCCAGAATCAAGGGAAGTGCAGAGTTCGTTATAGGTAGGTGGTCAGTAACTGATTAACTGTAGAATCACCTGGGATGAATCCAGATTGTAGAGGAGTAAGAATGGCATTTGATGTTAGAAAGAAATGCTTGTTTGCATCTTGCCCTCAAAAAAAAAAAAAAAAAGAAGCATTTCAAAACAAAAAAACCACCCTCCACACCCAACCATTAACCAAACACCCACCTGTCACACAATCCATTCCAAGCACTCTACACACACCAGTGATAATGATGACAAATACCCAATAATAATAGCAATAACAATAGTAACGAATGATAATGATTGAAAATAATAACATTACAATTCAAATATAACACAATGCGCACATACATACATTTGCATTGTCAAACATTACATCTATCGAATAGCATGATCTGAAAAAGATAGAAATACAGAACACATAATAATCACACATAGAAATCAACATGATAGTAAATCAATATTAAAACCAAGCATCTGTTCCGGAAGGGGGCGTACAGCACACATTTTTGCGCCCTCCAGATTCGCACGCAATTCCCCTTTCCTCTCTATCCCCTGTTCTCTGCAAACAATTCATCCTCGCCCCTCGTCACAAGCACCCCACCTCACCCCATCTACCCCTCCGTTCACAACCCACCCTTTTCAGAGAGAGAGAGAGAGAGAGAGAGAGAGAGAGAGAGAGAGAGAGAGAGAGAGAGAGATATAAAAGTAAATATCACTGATCATAAGGATCAGGAGATGCTGTTCATGTATTGCGTCATAAGGTGTGTTTGATATTTGTTTTTAAAGACTCGGAGGCTTGTATTTACATCGATTGAAGTTATAAACAGAATTCCATAAGCAGCCACCAGAGTACAACAAGCTTGATTTAAACAGATCTATTCTCGGAAGAAGTACTTTTATCTTGTAAACATGACGAATCTTCTTCATTTCGAATCTATTTTTTCAAAGTCATAGGGGCACGGTCGGACATTATTTTTAAACATAAAGATAGCTTTGTTGTAAACTAGTTTCCATTTTAGAGGCAGAATTCCTAAATGTTTATATTCTGAGAAAGTAGGGGAGGAGGACTTCAGGAGGATCAGTTTAATGGCACGTCTATGTAAACTGAATAAAGGTTTTAAAATATTATCACTAGCGGAATCCCATATTGTTGAGGCATAGTTTATGTAAGATTCAACATAGGCATGAAAGAACAACTTACGGCTATGTTGGTCTAAAAAAGTGTTTCATTCTGGAAAGCTGGTAAATCTTTCTGGACACATTTTTACATAATAACGCAATATGATTCGACCATGACAGATTGTTATCAATAATAACACCTAGGATCATATGGTGATCAACTTCTTCGAGATTTTCTCCATTAATACAAAGGTAATGATTGCTGCAAGAAAGATTTTGACGTTTTTGTTGTGGTAGTAATTAATAAGTATTTTTTTTTTTGGGGGTGGAGTCGCATATGATTGATTAAGTTCAGACCATTCCAATAACTTGTTGATACTTTCTTGTAAGGAGATAAAAAATGCTATCTAATTTATCGTGACAGGTGTGGATAGTGGTATCATCGGCAAACATCTCACATAAAGTTGTAAAAAAACAGAGGTAGATCGTTTATATATATAGAAAAA
>JADBJO010005496.1:0-67500 GCA_016801955.1 Conus betulinus
ATCAGCGCGCATGTTAAAAAGTAAAATAAAATAAAATAAAATAAAGTGCGACTCAGCCTGTTGGCCACTAGAGTAAAATTTGGCAACAAGGGGGTCGCACACGATATTTCAAAAAGTTAAAAGCAATGGCCAGCTTTAGGCCAGGTAACCATAAAATATCTGGGAAGTTGAAATAGAAAAAAATCAGTCAATATGCAGACCTCAAGACTGTCGTATCAATTTGACTTTTTAAATGAGACTGCATTTGTGGCAATCTTGATGGCACCTGGCAGTGAGCTCCACAGCCGTAGTGACCTAGGATAAAATGAATCTAAATGGCTGTCATATTTGATGCAGGTATGGCATAAGATTGACCGCCACTCCTGGTGCTACTTTTATTCAATACTAGTTGTTCCATTGGATATCAATTAGTTTAGCTCTGCCTTTGAAGAAGGTATTAAGTTTGATAAAAGCTCTTCTCTCTTTTAAAAGGGTTTCCATTCCAATTTCCTCATGTTTTTCCTTGTATTCCCCTTTCTCTCTGATATGGTTCCCTGTTACGAACCGTGCTGCTCTCTTCTGAATCTTTTCGAAGTTATCAATGTCCTTTAGATTGTAAGGATCCCAGTCTGAGCAACCATATTCCATTACTGGTCTAACCAGTGTTTTTATAGCAGTCGTCCTTAACCTTTTCGGGGCTGTCGTTGATATTTCTGTATAAGAAAGCTAAGATGCTGTTTACTAATCACGCCTAAATATTTTGCAGCATTGGTTTCTTTAAGATAGTATTGTGAATAGAATATTCTGATCTAGTTGGTGAGCATTTATTACATATACGCAACACTTGGCACTTCTGGGGATGAAATTCCATTTTCCAAGTTCGTTTCCCACTCTTGTAAAGCGTTTAGATCTTCTTGTAGAATGCGTGTATCATTCTTGCTTCTGATTGTTTCTATATACTAAGCTGTCATCTGCAAAAAGCCTTATAGTAGTTTCCAGGAGAAAGATTTCTACTTATGTTTATTTTAAAAAAGGGCCCCAGAACAGTTCCCTCTGTGTGTGTGTGTGTGTGGTGTGTGTGTGGTGTGTGTTGACACGGTAAGAAGGAGAGTCTGTTTAACGTCCTCGACACGGTAAGAAAATTTTGAATTTTGCAACCTAGACAAATATTTTGCTGCAAGTGCGTGAAGTTTGCGCTTGTTTTTTGTTGTTGTTGGTTTGTTCATTTGTTTAAAATTTAAAGATGGATGAATTCTTCACCACGGGCTTTAAAACCAGGCCTGCTGCGGTCACGTGAAGACCTAAAGCCGGCTGGGATTGCTTAGTCACTTTTGCTCTTGTGGGTCAAATGGTTTAGGCCTCGTGCAAGAAAGACATTCAGTGTGAACGACAGGCGAAGAGTGCTGCTGGAGCTGTGAGTGTGTGTTTTGACACGGTAAGAAGGAGAATGTGTTTACGTCCTAGACACGGTAAAGGAAAAAAAATTGAATCTTGCAACCTAGAAAAGAGTAGTTTGCCGCAAGTAAGTGAAGTTTGCGGGTAGTTCTTTTAACATCAAGTAGCATTCGATTGATTTATAATTTGTAAACTGTTATTTTTTTATAGTAATAATGTAGCTGTATATTTTACCCCCTAACCTCTCACTGTTCTCTTTAGTTTTGTTGATTATTGTGCAGTCACAGGTTTTCACTTTGGGTAGATGTTTGCGCTGAGATTTTAAAAAAAAGCAGCTTTTTTTCGTCCATTGTTTCCATTCGAAATCAAATGAGGCAGGGAACAGCAAACAATAAAACACGTGGGATAGTCTTTGCTCCCATAAGAAACCTAACACAGAGTAACTTTTATTCAAGACTGGCACAGCTTTTAAACTTGAATAAAGTCAGACAAATACAAACAATCTAATAGTGGGGAAAAAAAACAAACGCAGGCCAACAACTAAATTGTCATCATAGTAATGACTTGGCAGAACTTTGAACTTAAGGAGGGCGGTAGCAGGAGGTTGAAGATGTAAAAACTAGGAACATGAAATTAAGAAAATATGAAACTTTTCACTGGCTGCATAAGGGAACCATCGCAATCCCTCTTAAGGCAGATATATTTGCAATCCCTTTTAAAGGCAGATCTATTTGTATTGCCTGCTCCAAGGGCCTTTCGTCCACTGCCTGCTCCAAGGCCTTTCGTCCACTGGGTCAGAAACTGATCAGAGAGACACGGCTAGCTGCATGTGCGCTCCCGGTGTCAAATAGAGACACACCACAGTCCATAATACCGTGGTGTTCTCACCACCAAGGGTGCAAAAAAGAATCCATAGCACTCCCGAAACAGCCAGCGAAGAGTAGTAAAGGAAACCAAACATAAGTGTGGGGAGGAAAAAAGTTGCTGAAAAACTACAGATATTATGCAAATAGTATCAAATGTAGGGGGCAATCTTTGAGCCTACGCTTGAGGATCCACCCAAGGATGCAAGGGAGATCAAAGACAACACAGAGACAGACAGAAACAAATAACCTCGATTTAATCAAAACGAAATCGGAAATGAAATGAGCAGGAACAGCAAACAATAAACAGTAAACACGTGGGGTAGTCTTTGCTCCCATAAGGAAACCTAACACAGAGTAACTTTTATTCAAGACTGGCACAGCCTTTTAAACTTGAATAAAGTCAGACAAATACAAGACTGTGCCAGTCTTGAATAAAAGTTACTCTGTGTTAGGTTTCCTTATGGGAGCAAAGACTACCCCACGTGTTTACTGTTCCTTGTTTCCATGTTTTGAATGTTTTGACCTGTCTGGAAAATATCCTGTGGTCAAAATGTGTCTTTTTTTTTTTTTTTTTTTTTTGTTTTTGTTTTTTTTCTTCGTTCATCGACTTTGTGATTGTATTGCTGACTTTGCTTTTATACAGTTTTCGACTTTGAAGGGAAATGAGGCAGGGAATAAATTCATTTGAAGTGAGGCAGGGAATAAATTTATTTGAAGTGAGGCAGGGAATAAATTAATCTGAAGTGAAGCAGGGAATAGTATACAATAAGCAAGTAAGGTCACTCTTGTTCCCAAGATGAAATGATTACACGCCCTTACCTCCAGACCAAAGTAATGCTGCTCACCACATCAAACTGCCTTGCATTAACGCCAGCACAGGGCACTCATAACAAACAAGGAGACATCTCCCGTCTCCTTCCTGGTGCCGTGTGCTCTGAACTGGCATTTCTGCTAGGCGAGTTAGTGTCATGAGCAGCATTCATTTGGAGTTAACTGATATTTGGTTATTCCATCATGGGATAATGGTTTTACCCTATTTGTTCGGTATTTTCTCCAGTTTGAAAGGTACATAATGATGATGCCAATATTCGTCTTCTTCTCCAGTAGTAAATAGAAGGTTCATTAAGATTTGATTATGACTTGCATGGTGAGTGAGAATGCCACAGAATCGTTGGTGGAAGGTCTATGTAATCACACCATTGGCCCGTTTACTAAATGACCAACCGCTGTCAATGAACCGCGGTCACCCGAGGAAAATGCGGATCTTTTACAAAATCGAGTTTAATAATATAAGCCACTGTCGCCGTCACTCAACCACAGTTCATTGAACCACAGTCCATGGAAAGATGGTCCTACCCTCTCAACCCTCGACCACGTGGTCGTACAACTACGGCAAGTCAGCCCAAACCTTAACAAATAGTTGTGTGGAGAGGAGAGTTTCGGTCTAGGCAAACGCGTTTCACGCGACAAGAAGCACACCAATACATACACTTAATGATTTACATTCGTATTCCATTTTGCTGAACACAAATATCGCTTTAACTGATTAATTACATTGTGTTGAGAAGGGCTTGAGGGTGACAGCCATTCATACCTTGCACATTGAACACATGCGGTGTCGTCTGTACTTGAGACGATGGACTTTCTGTACTTGGACGAACGCATTGGACATGTAAAGTAAAATATGACAAGCTTGTGTTTTCATTCGTGAAAGAGAGAGACAGCGTGATTTGTTTTGCAAGAGAATGACGTCAAATCGAACGGAACATTCAAATAGACGTCAATAGCGTTGGGAGCCCCCCTACGTTTTTGTCCTGCATGGAATTGTGGGAACGTCACGTGTGCCGTGACGAAAACTGACTTTCCTCTCAACCTGCTGATATGGAAGGGATGGTTAAAAAAAAAAAAAAAAAAAAAACCAGCAGTCAATGAACCGTAGTTACTGGAGGAAAGCACGGTTAACTCGACAAAATCGAGAGTAACTAACAAAAGTCAACATCACTGAAAGAAACATGGTTCATTGAACCACAGTCAGCGGAAAGACAGTCCTACCCACTACCGTCGTCTGTGTGATCATAAACCGCAGCAAGTCGGGCCGAAACCTTAACACATACTGATATAGCGAGTGGAGATGAAGCAGTTTCAGCCACGGCAGATACACAGACGTTTCACACACGACAACAAGCACACCAACCTATCTATACCGTGATTTACAAAGATCATATTACATTTTGTTGAACAACGAACATCGTTTTATCACGAAACTGCGCTGAGATGGCTTGAGGGAGACGGCCTTTCTTAGATTCACACCTTGCATATTGAACACACGACGCCGTGTCGTCTGCTTCTCTGCTGGGGAGAATGGATTCTCTGTAATTGGACCAACCTGAACCAACGCACTGGACATTCAAATACAGTAATATGGAAAGTTTTTTTTTTATTTTCATAAACTTGGCGAGACTTGTTTTTGTGTGAGAAAAACGTCATAGCACTGGCGCGCCCACCTTCGTTTTGCCCTGCATGGGATTGTGGATGTGCCGTGCCGTAAGACTAGACAGATCATATCGCATGTTACTTAGTGCCCAATAAGTACACGTATCGAGATACGCGCGGAACAGGTACGTGAAGTCCGCTTTGAATCAGATAACACGTGCCTCCGATTCGCGTCCCCCAAGTCTCCCCCGAACCAGTTGAAGGGAGGTAACACGGAAAGTACCTTCCAAAATTTAACACACGTATGTCGACCCACATGTGTAGATTTCTGACACTGGTAAGACGTCCATACTTGTTTATTTTTTCAGGCTTTCCAGATATGCAATACCAACTGATAAGCAATAAATAAACAAACAGATCAAAAAGAAATAGATATAGAGAACAAATAAATTGCTGGAATAATGAGTAAAGAAATGAAACTACACAAACATCAGATAGATAGGAGACAAACAAATTAAGAAAAAGGAAAGAAATTAAGCACACACGCGCACGGGCGCGCTCGCCTGCTCATGCAATTTGCTTCATGTAATGAATATTCTTATTGTCATAATTTTACATGATCCCTTCATCATGAACAGATCGATTTTTTATTTCTCGCGCAAGATCTGGTTAATATAGGAAGCTATGGCCACTCATGTTAGTATTGTGCAAGTTGATCACTTGCTGCTCCGTCAACAGAATTCCTGTGCTTCGCTCTGACTCCTACCTCTGTTTCCTATGCGGAACAGAATACATGGTTTGCTTGGTAATTTGCCGGGCAACCCGCTGGGGCTGGCCCATCAGGGTCCCCCTATACCGGCTTGGGCCAGCAGGGACAGCTTCAGCCCCCATCTGTGGTACGACAGAACCCTCAGCCTTGGGCGCCATGGGCCCATCAAAAGGCTAAATGGCAACATCTTTCTGCCATGGGACTCTCTCAGCCCTCCCCCTGTCCCAGGGTTTCCCTGGTGGCCCGGATTTATGCCCGGTGCTCCAGCAGCGAAGGGTTTTCCTTCGCCTGCCTGCCCCCCTCCCCCCGTGCCCACCCCCCACCCCCCCCCTGCAGCCAACCCAGTGGCAGACCCCTCCCCAGGGGGTTACAGCGGGGTCAGTCCACATAGGTTTACCCCCATGTTCGTCCACACCTAGGTCAGTCACCTCCTCTGCCTGCAGTTCTGAGCAGGCATATCAGAGTTAGAGGATGAGTACCCAATACCCTCTCTCTTCTCCTTCAGTGGCTCTGTGGCCCTCCTGGCTTCGTACGTGACTGGAGCCATGTCCACCTCACAAGATATCCGGGCTCTCTGTCCTTCGGCAGCCGATTCGCCTTAGGTGCACTACCTCTCTCTCCGCCCTCCCACCTCTCTTGAAGAAGTCTGGCATGGTAGCCGACTTCATGTGGAGGGCACAGAGCAGATTTAGGGACACGGAGGCACGGAGGGTTCAATGCCTGATTTTCCCGGGGTCCTAGCGGTTGGGAAGTTTCTGAAGCCGGAGGAGTTCCCGTTTGCACGTGAGGCCTTTATTGCCCATGAATCTATCCAAGACTCCCACCTCGTCCTTTCCAAAGAGGACCTTCTCCTTTTGCAGAGGAGGGATCGATCTCAGCACTGGCGGGTCGCTTTCTCAGAGCGCTGCCTCACAGATTCGGAGGAGATTGCTTGGAGGGGGTTGGAGACAGTTTCAGTGACGGACTCTTTGGGAGGTCTGGTATCTGCCTTAAGGAATCGGACTCTGAGTCCTTTGCTCTCTGCCAGTCCGCTGACCCATCTGCCATTGTGGCCTTAATTCAATCCATGGTGGAAGGGCTCAAATACTCAGCCAGTGCTTTTGCCAGGGCTGCCCCAAACTCGGTTCTGGCAAGACGGGATGCCGTGCTCCTGGTATCTTTGGTCGCACGCTCTTCCTCTATCCGAGCCCCTCTCGGAGTCTTGCCGGTTAAGACTGGTTCTCTCTTTGAGAACCATGTGCAGGCGACCATCAAGAGCCAGGACGAACTTAAGAGGGACCTCGCCACTCGGGTCCCTCCCGACCCACGGCGAAGCGCCCTGCTCCGGCTACCTCTTCTTAGCCAGGGCTAAGGAAGTGTTTTACAAAGTTGATCAGAATGCGACTTTCCCTGAAACCAAAGCTGTGCTGTTGTGAAACACGTACGGGTAAGGCCACGTATAACTCCAGTTTGGTGCGTAGACGCGTCTCGATCAAAACCTTTACAGTCTGGAGAAATCGCGCGAGAATGTAACGTATTTTACCCGTACGGGATGAATGATGTGGGATATAAACCTGTATACTGACTGTTCCTCACTATCTAGCCCTGACGGGATGAATGATGTAGACTATAAAACTGTATACTGAGTGTTCCTTCAACTAGCTAGGTGCTTAGGAAATGGCCGACATCACATGTCCCTGTTGGTGGTGGGGACGTGACGGTAATTTCACTAAAAATAGTAACATGGGCAGACTGTGACGTCCAATGACTGCGAAGTTTAATGAACTGCGGTTACTTGCAAATTCAGTTCACCAACTAATGTGATCATGAACTTAAAAAAAAAAAAAAAAAAGCACGAAGACTGAATTAGAGTTCATTGTATCACAATGAAGACTTCTAATCGGACATTCCGACCAGATAATGAAGACGTAGGGTAACTCACTCTCCCAACCAGCCGCTGTAGCGAAGTGGTTAGCGTCACAGACTCCCGGTTGGGAGGTCGTGGGTTCGAATCCCATCAGAGTCATGTGGGTTTTTTCTGTCCCAACTGGCTCCTACCCAGGGTTGAGTTTGCTGCGGACTCGGTTGGGATCACACAGTCGAGTTCCATCCACTTAATGGATGCGTTTCTGAGAGTGTTGCTCAAATTTCCTGACCAAGACTGCAGGTGGCTGTATCTTTCGGGCCTGGTTGACGCTGGAATATATCATGAAAGGAAACGTACAATACAGCCCTGTCATGTAGTCTCAGACCGAAATGGAAAACCGTAGCATCATCTTAATCATCCTCATTCTCATCGATCAGCATAAAAATGTCTCAAATTCTGTGGCCCTTCATGCACTGCTCTCAGAGTGACCTCAATTTCGATGTTCTCTCCACGTCTGTGGCATTGTTTGGTTCCATCTGAGTCACCGGTATGGGCGAGTCCATGGGGGCTGTCATTGGACGGACGTGGTGGCGCCCTCCGGAGGGAGAGCTCACTCACGCCGGCTCCACGACTAAGTAATTATTGTCGTCAGTAGGGGGCTTAGTAGGTGGTGTCCTGTGTATGATAGATCAGAACAGGTGCCACTGAACACCACCGAAGTGACTCGGCAACAATGCAGTGTCTCCTCCGGTGGGTTGCCTCTTGACGATTTGACATTGACTGCTCCCTGTGGATTGCCGGTGCCGGGTCTGCGGCGGGGTCGACCGGGCTGTGGCTGTGGACGGGTGCCGGAATGAGCGGCGTGGGTGCACTGCCTCTGAGGTTGCGCAGAGGTTGGGACAGAAAAAAAAAGTCTTGCTCCCATGATGAAAGAGATACATAATTCCAAGCAAATGCTGCTTACAACTCCGAATCGTCTTGCAAAAATGCAAAAAAAAAAAAAAAAAAAAAAAGCACACAGAACAAAGGGACATCCCCCAAAATCATGGTTTATGCTTGTCCATGTACCCAGTACCTGACACATCTACACAACAGCAACTGGAAAAATGAACAAAGACGAAATAACAATGATTCAAGACTTGCACGGCCTATTCAATCTTGCATACAAACACACGGATGAATAATAAACAGACACAGGTAAACCCGATTTGATTGGAATTGAAAATGCAGCTAGTGAAGAATTTTCATTTCTTAATTTCATGTTCCCAGTTTCTCCGTCTTCAACACCCCCCCCCCCCCCCCCCCCCCCTTAAGTCCAAATCTGTGCCAGGTCATTACTATGAAGACAGTTGAGTTGTTGGCCTGCGCTTGTTTTTTCCCCCACTATTAGATTGTTCGTCTTCGTATTTATCTGACTTTCTTCAAGTTTAAAAGGCTGTGTCAGTCTTGAATAAAAGTTAATCTGTTTGGTTTTCTTATGGGAGCAAAAGTTACCCTACTTGTTTCTAATTATCGATTTGATTGGTGTGAAAGGGAATCGAAGAAGAGGCTGTGAACGGCACACGGTAAATAAAAAACAGTCAGGGTAACTGTTGGTCCCATGATAAATTAAATAACAGAGCCATAACTCCAAAATGATGTCTGAAACTTGCCCATATACCCTATACTGTTCGTGTGTTTGACTTTATTCAAGATCCAGATAGGGTATGCCAGTTTGTGATCAATGTTTATTTCGTGTTTCTTCTCATTTCTCCAGTTGTTGCGGTGTATATGTGTCAGGTAAAGGGGTTATGGGCAAGCTTGGAATATCCTTTTGAGGGAGGTCTCGTAAACGAAAAAAAAAAAAAAAAAAAAAAAATAGTGGGGTGGAGGACGGGGTAGGTGAGGGAGGGCTTTTTACTGAACCCCAGATTTCGCAAACGGTCTAAGTACCTACAGAAATTAGAGAAGTTCATTTGAATAATACAAACACACACACACATGCGCACACAGAGACACACATGCGCGCACGCACGCGCACACACATACACGCAAATACGCACACACGCATGAGTGCACCTGACTTCCCAACAAAAACCAAACAAAAAAAGTTCTCACAAGTGAACACAACAGCACCAGAAGTAATAGGAAGCTGTGGTGGAACAATGGGAGTGTCTTCTCTGAGACATAACGACGCACTGGAACAATACAGTAATATGGAAAGTTCTAGCGAGAGTGTCTTCTCTGAGACATAACGACCCAGGTTCTTAGTTCATCTGGCATAAGATAAAGAACTAGAGAGGACTGTGAAAAAATGCTGTTGGATATTCCTGTCCCTGTTGGTTTTATTCCAGTCATTTTGATAACAGAATGATGTTTGCGTAGTGTCATAAAAATTGTATATTTCATAATCCCGTATATTTGGCCAACAGAGAGGCATCTAGCTTTCATTGTTCCATTTCTTCCATTCACCAAGCTAGTGTAGAGGTGTGTAACGTCCTGTGGCCAAAGGACCTGAAAGACATGGTGTCTACACTAGGGTCATGGCAGACCTATGCATATTGGGCTTCGGTAGCCTCATTTTGTTAGTGGTTTATTCTGTATGAGCATCACACGGTATGTCTTAGACAATCGGTCATGTCTGTTTATCAGGTCACAGAGCGGTATGGCTGACCTGAAAATCTCACCTCGCCTGCAGTATCCACCACCACCCAGCAAGAGAAGCCCAGCTGCTGCTGCCAAGGGAGACGACCACCAGCTCAACCTTGCCGACTTACCAGACGTGGTGTTGGTGAACCTGTTCAAGATGCTCCCAATCCCTGACCGAGGTCGCCTGGCGCGCACCTGTTTAAGGTTGTCCTCCATCATGCAGTGCCCCTCTGTGTGGACTGACGTCAGCATTCAGCTGCTGGCGACGCTTTCTGAGTTACAGACCGTGACGGACGTCAGCATTCTGGGTCCAAAGGCTAGCAGTATGGTTGAAAAACATGGAGCGTATTTCCAGCGCGCCACCATTGCTTTTCCATGTACGACAATGTCACAGGAAGTTTGTGACATGTTGTCAAAGTTTACGCAGAGACAAATCAAGATGACAATACACGTATAAAAAAAAGGACTTTACATCAGCGACCCAAGGCTCTCTCGTATTCCACTGCACCCCCTTCACGAGCCTGTTTACGATGTGGTAGATATGATGGACACATTCAGTTCATCCACAAGCATTACTTTTGAATTTGATCGTGATTATTGTGATTGGGATGGATTTACAAGGAAATTCTACTGCAATCCCAAGCCCAAGGGATTTTGCAGCATTCTCGGTGAGCTGGTATTGTCAGAACAATGGCCAGAACAAAGGATGGCACGAATGTATGATCTGTCCCCTACACCCACAGCAGCTCTAATTGCAAACTTTCCAGCTCTGAGGAGACTTGAATTAAGCCTCCATAATGTCAGTGAAGAACTGCTGCTAGAACTGTCTGATTCCTCGGGCAGGCGGAGCCCATTGCGCAGTCTTGTCCTCCAACACGTGCACAGGAGAACAAGTCAGCCGGAGGATTTCCCACAGTTCTCATCAGCTGCTTGGAGGAATCTGACATCAGTGTGCCCTTCTCTGACTGTTGAATGTTATTTTGTTTGCCATCACATGCCCCCTTTAAGGCAAGTGATTAAACCGGAAACGCCGTTGACCATACTGAACGTCACTTGTGGCAGGTACTCACAGAGTGACATTAAACAGTTTATTCAGGTGTGCGATGAACACAAAAAAAAGCCTTCAGTTCAGAGCCTTGGTACCCGACAGGTTTACGAGACTGGGAGAATTTGGTGTCATCCGCTGATTGAGGAATCTGACATCAGCGTGTCCTTCTCTGACTGTTGAATGTTACTTTGTTTGCCTTTACTGTATGAGTATATAGCTCAGCAAAACAAGAAACGTCATGTTTCAAGTGCCTAACATGTCTGCTATGATACAAATACAGTTCTTGTCATGTGTGTGTGTGTGTGTGTGTGTGTGTCTGTCTGTCTGTCTGTCTGTCTGTCTGTCTGTCTGTCTCTGTCTCTGTCTCTCTCTCTCTCTCTCTCTCTCTCTCTCTCTTCTGTCTGTCTCTCACGTTGTCTCTCTCTCTTTCTGTGTGTGTGTGTGTGTGTGTGTGTGTGTGTGTGTGTGTGTGTGTGTGTGTGTGTCCTTTTTTTGTGGGGGTGGGGGTGGAGATGGGTGAATGTGTGGGGGTGGGGTGGGTGGATGGTGGTGGTGGTGGTGTGATATGAAGAGCGCTCACGCGCATGGGAAGGGGGAAGAGAAGGAGACAAGCAATAGGGACAAACGACAGCCTTTCAGGCATGTGTGTATACTGGTTGCTTACGCATATTTTTTTACTTTGGTATCGTGTCGTGTATTTAACAGGTAACTACCATTGTTAGCATATTTGAGGGGAGGGGGGAGCGAGAGGATGTGTGCGGGTGTGTATGTGTAAAACAAAATGAAATACTAAAAAATAATTGAGTCCTCTGTTTCATCTATGTTGGTTCCGTTTCCGTATAATGCAACACATTATCAGACTGAGTGTGCCAGTATACCAAACATTAGTACATTAACAAACCGAGACACTTTGTATCAATTGCCAAAACACTAAAAAATCAGCAAAAAAATATGTCCATTTGTAAGATAACATACAGACTATGCATGGTGTGTCAGAGATGGTTGGGAAAGAAAAGAAGGAAAAAAAGAGCAAAAAATACCTAGTAGTAGAAATTTCTTTTTTTCCCGTTTGTTTGTTTCTTTGTTTGTTTTTTTTTGGCAGATGAAGAGGACAGTGTGAAGCACCAAAAAATGAAGAGGTGGATTTGGGCCTTAGGGAAGAAGAAAAAAAAGTAAAAAAAAAAAAAAAAAAAAAAAAAAAGAAAGAAAAAAAAATCACCACCTTTGGTACTCCATTGATCCGGAACTGATGCCACAAAAAAAGAAACAAAAAAAAAAAAAAAAAATAAACCCACTTTTTTTTTTTTTTCCATTTTTCATCATTTTTGCCCCCATCCGTGGTCCCCAAATCACACAAGAGCTTTGAAATCACCCAAATATGTTTTATTCCATTTTTTTAAAAACGTAAACAACAGAAAAAAATGAAGTTTTAAATGAACAATGGTTTGATTTTCATGCCACCTCTTGCCTTGAAATAAAATAAACGCTCCTTGAAAACTCCTTGAATTTTGTTCTTGGGAGTCTGTAGGAACCCTGTCGAGTCATCTGTCTCGCCGAAACTTGTTTCTTGCACTGGGGGAGTTGGGAGGTGGGGTGTGGTGGGGTGGTGGAGGACATTATGTTGGTGCTAATTATGCAGAAAAAGGTAAATCTGATCTTGTGGATGAGTTATTCCGGAAATTACTCTCTCTCTCTCTCTCTCTCTCTCTCTCTCTCTCTCTCTCTCTCTCTCTCTCTCTCCTCTCTCTCTCTCTCTCTCTCTCATTGTGTGTGTGTGTGTGTGTGTGTGAATTGATACTGAAGAAATTGAGATGGCGACACCCTCGGATATGACACAGCTTTTTAGCTATTTACCAAAATAATAATGATGATAATTGCTTCATTAAAGAGTTTTTACTTGTTTGTTTTAAAAGTGAAATAAATAAGAGTCCTCTGAAAATACAACGTGTTAGTGTCTACCGGAACGAAAACGAAGCCCGACAGTTTCCTCTGAAAATAAAATATGTTAGTGTCCAGCGAAAATGAAAGCCGACTGTTTCCTCTGAAAATGAAACATGTTAGCATGTATCGATAGTGAAACCCATTGTTTTCTCTGAAAATGAAACTCGTTAGTGTGTATCGATCGTGAAACCCGATTGTTTCCTCTGCGTGTTCCCGCTGTAGTAAAGGAATTTTCATTGTAAGTAAGCCCGTCAATTTTTTCCAGCAATGACACAGTAGGTTTTGTCTGGACTTTAAAGAGTATGTTCTCATAATGTCAAACAAGGTAAGGTTTTTTTTTTTCTTTTTGAAGGTGGAGCATTGAATTTCCTTTGATTATGAAACACAGATAAAAAAAAAAAAAAAAAAAGAAAAACAGTATAAGTGAAACAGCGAGTTTTCAGTTTGGAGACAGAATGCGTGGGATGCTGAGAGTTGAAGAAGCACAATTAGTTTCCTCTGAAGGTTGAAAGTAAACGCGGTACAAGGTCTGATACAATGAAATAAAAGTTTCGACTTGCAAGCAAAGCGATGCTGAACCTCTCTGAACACATGCCAAGTTGACATGAGAGAGAAGACTCGAACACAAAGGCCAAAAATCCCCTTAGTGGCATCCCCAGAAAAACTGCCCCGGAACGAAGATCTTGGGGACTTTGAAGGATGGGGTGTGTGTGTGTGTGTGTGTGTGTGTGGGGGGGGGGGGGGGGGGGGCATCTATGCACAGTAGTATCATGCTGGATTGGCCTCATTATTGAACGCGCTCTTAAGCGGCTGACACACGAGCCTTCCCGCCGTACGCTTCGGAAGTACCGGTCGAACCCGATCCCAAACGTAGCGTCTGTCATAGTAAACGTACATCTCAAACGGACTACGGCATCCAGTTAAACCCGACCGTTCGAGATACACCGTGATCTATTCGAAACGGACAGTTAGTATCCTCCAACCAATCAACGTTCAGCATTGAGCCAACACCATGGCACAAGGAAAAATGGCGTCGTCGTCCAGCAAGGCGGTCAGACTGTCCGATTCGGAGACCAAACATTTGATTGAATCGTACCAAGGCCATGATGTACTTTGGAAGGTCAACTCAAAAAATTATAAGAATCTAAATATTCGAGAAAAAGCTTCGTATTCAATTGTACAGTCTTTTGAAGTGGCATGTGAGGTCAAACTCGAAGGTTTTAAAACTATCGTTAAGCACTCCGTCCGTTCGACACTGACTGGTCGGACTGCACAGGTTCAAACGTTTCGTCTCAACTGTACGGACGAAAAGGCTCGTGTGTCAGCAGCTTTAGTAGTGAAAAGTGGCTGTTCGAATCGGACGGCGATGGGGAGGGAACGTGCCCCGGCCTGTTGACTAGCCTAGAAATGTTATATCAGCCTGTTAGCACTATACGAGGACCCCCTCTTCTTCCAGCCTCTTTGGTAGAAAGAAAAAAAATGAGGGGGAGGAGAGAGAGAGAGAGAGAGAGAGAGAGAGAGAGAGAGAGAGAGAGAGAGAGAGAGAGAGAGTTTGTGTGTGTGTGTGTGTGTGTGTGTGTGTGTGTGAGAGAGAGGTAAGAGAAGCGCGTGCGCATGAACTTTTAACACACACACATCCGTAGAGAGGCCGGCCAAAATCAAACCTTTTTGAAGTTTGAAGTTACGAAAATGTCGAAACGTGGAGCAGAAAGTTCTGGACAAGATGCGAAAAAAAAAAAAAAAAACTTGGTCAAAAGTCCCGAAAAGAATACTCGAAAAATTCCCCTGCATACGACCTTCGGCTAAAGGTGTAAATTGTGCAAGGTGTACCACTTGCGAGTCCGACTTCACAATTTCCATGGTGGATGTGAAGCATCACCTTGAGTCACGCAAGCACATCATTCCTCTAACGTGCCGAATTCTTCCAGCATCACACAGTTTTTTTTCCGACTGTAGACACCTCAAAAGAGGATGAAATGAGGAAAAGGGTAATTCGGGCTGAAGCATTGGTGGCCGGATTTTTTGTCGAGTACATCATCGCTCTTAGCGCAGCCGACCATGCATCCCAGCTTTTTTAAAGAAGCGTTCTTAGATTCGGAGATCGCCAAACAGTTCAAGAGCGGTCGAACAAAGACAACACACATTGTGAGGACCCTTGCCATGGGGGACTGCAGAATGGACCGTTTTGTGTTGGGGACTGATGAAGGGGGGGGGGGGGAAGGGGGGGGGGGGGGGGGGGGGGGGGGGGGGGGGGGGGGGGGACAAATTCTTCCTGGGGGTGGTGCGAGACTTACAAAATCGCCACTGAGCTGATAGCCAACTCCACATGCACAGAGTCAGCAACAGGGGAGAACATTTTTGAGGTTGTTTCTGGCGCACTATCAAGCCTTGGTGTGCCATGGCAGAACTGCCTGTCCTTGGTTTGTGATATACAAATGTGATGACTGGCAAGAACAAAGGTGTCATTGCATATGTTCGCATATGTGTTTCCAGTGTATTTTTACATTTTCATAATTTGTAAAGATTTCTTGTGACACTTAAAAGAAAAGGTTGTTTGAAGAAAAGTACAGTTCACATAAATTGTGCGAACAATTTCATCGCATCGTGTTTTTGTTGAAAAAAGTAAGTGTCACGCTTGATTACTCTTAGCTCTCTGAAATTACACATTTCTGCCTCACCTGAGCGCAGTGTGCTTTCAGACTTGATGATTAAGGGAAGGAGATCGGGCTGGAAGTGGGTGGAAAGGAATGTTCGGATGGGTAGTGTAACAAGGGCTGTGCGCGTGACAGCAGAACGTCGGTCACTGCTAGGAGTCAGTTGGAAGTGGGTGGGCAGCCTGGAAAAGAGAGGGGTGGAAATGTTAATTGTGGTGGTGTCTGTGACCAGAACAAGACTTGATAGTGATGTGTTTGTGAATGGCACTTGGTTGAACTGTCAGCACAAACTGCATACAATCAAGCCCATTCTCTGAATGGTTTCATGATTTCTTGAATTCTCTTTTGTTGATAAAGAGGAAGATACCACAACAGACAAAAATACAGAGCAAAGGTGCAAAAACAAAACAAAAACAAAACAAACACAAACAAAAAAACCATGCAGCGGAACAATTAATTTCTACTGATGAATGTCATGACCAGTTTTATCTGTAGGGTACGCGTTGTTACTGTTGCTCTCAGAGACGATCTAGCACGATGTATCGTCAGCTGTGTGTGTGTGTGTGTGTGTGTGTGTGTGTGTGCGCGCGCGCGCGCGCGCGCGCACGCGTGTATGCGTGAGCATGAGTGTGTGTATGTGTGCGTGTACACTCACCTGTCTTAAGGCATGTATGCTTTTCAATGTGCATGTGTGTGTGTGTGTGTGTGTGTGTGTGTGTGTGTGTGTGTGTGTGTGTGCGTATATGTGTATGTGTTTGTTGTGTGTGTGTGTGTGTGTGTGTGTGTGTGTGTGTGTGCTTTCTTAACATGGAATGTGAGTCAGTTTAATATCTGGTCAAAACCTGGAAAGAGGGTTTTTCTTAAGCCTACCCTTTTTCTTTATAGACTCAGCATACCAATGTAAAAATCCTGGTATATATTCATGGTGTCGGAAAATTTTAAAATGGTTGATTTAGAAAATGAAAATCAACGTTTCACATGTAGATTTCTGAAATTTTCAATTTTTAAAAAGTCCGAAAAGGCAATTTAAAGAATGAAGTAGAAACATTTTAGCTTTGTTTTTATAAGAGATTATAGTCAGTGTCAAAATGGTGAATACAAATTTTGCAATTTGTTGTAAAGTATAACGTTCTTCTTACAAGGAATTTTAAGTAACTCGGTCAGTTAACATGGACAAACACATTTTGAGGCAAAACAATGCGTTTCGACCTCTTAGGCTTCTTCAGGCGAGATAAATAACATTCAGGACAATGAAAACTAAGAACGAGCAATTACGTATCTGTTCGAATTCGGTACTAGATGGGCGTTGAATGTAAACAAGGCCGTTGGGAAGGAGACACTGGGAGTTAAAGTTCTAATGGTGATGATAAGGATAGAGATAGCAGTAATAATAATAATGATGATGATGATGATGATGATGATGATGATGATGAAATCTTGAAAACGTTAATAGAGAATTATTTACTGCTACTTTTGGTGATAATATGACAATAGTAGCTGAAGTATTGATAGAGGCTAAGAACGCATGAGAGAGGAAAGGGCGTCTTGAATTACTTTACTTGGTATCAGTGGAAGATAGAAACGCTGATGGGGGGGGGGGGGGGGGGGGGGGGGGGGGGGGGGGGGGGGGGGGGGTAGGTGGGTGCAGCAGCACAACTTGCTGAGGCACGCACTGACAGGGACATCAACTGAAGGTCACTGACGGAAACCGGTGGTGATGGTTCTTGTTCTATGACTTTTGGGTCTCCACAGGGACTTGACCCATCCTGAGGATCTGTCACCACTGCAGGTTCACAGTGAGGGTCCATTGTGGAGGTGGTCAGGGTCACGGGGTCACGGGGCCACGGGGGTGGAGAGGCACGTGAAGAGTGGAGGAAGTTAAATTGTCGAGGTCCTTGTTGAGCAGATATGCATTCACAATGTGTTTAATCTCTCACATTCCTCAAGATCCCAGAGTGAGAGGACTCTTCCTTGACACAGAAGTGTGCCCGAGTTTCGAGCACAAAACAATTGAAAGGCCACTACCACTTTTTAGGGTACCTTGTTTGACTTTTTTTTTTCCAATAACACGGCATTGCACCCACCCAAACTTACTGAATTTGGTTGCATGCCTGATCAGTCAACTTGAATTTGATCAGAAATCAACTCAGTCTGTGTCATGCACATCACAGCGGTGAACTGAAATGTGCACATACTGCACGAAAAAAAAAGGTGCAAAGTCAAACAGGGCAATTGCGTGGCTTCAGGAGGGCGTGGGGGTGCGAGAGGTTGGTCGTCGACTGTCAGTCGCCCATTCAGTCATTCAGACTTTGAGAGACCGCTTCAACCACCACAGGAAGTGTTGCTGAGCGAAGACGTCCAGGACGCCCAAGGTCCACCTCCAGGCAGCAGGACAGGTTTTGTTGTCCTGTCGGCTCTGAGGCAGAGAACGGCCACTTCCGACACACTCAGGGGGCAGCTGCAAGCAGCCGGCAATGTCACCGTCAGTGACCAGACCATTCGGAACCGGTTGAGAGAGGCACACCTGCGCTCAAGACGACCAGCCGTCCGTCCTGTCCTGAACCAGCTCACCGTGCTGCTCGTTTGGCTTGGGCCCCCAGCGTCACTTAGCATGGACCAGAGATCAGTGGGCAAGAGTATTGTTTACTGACGAGTCCCGCTTTGCCTTATCATTTCATGACGGCAGGAACCGTGTCTGGCGGCGGCAAGGAGAACGCTATCACGATGGTCTCGTGAGCGAGCGTGATCGCTATGGTGGTGGATCCATAATGGTGTGGGGAGGGATGGCACGGAACTACAGAACCCCCCTGCACATGGTGCAAGGCAACCTCAACGGTGTGGGGCTAGGGATGGCATCCTGCAGCCCCTTGTGCTGCCAGCGCTGCAAGCTATTGGACCAGGCGCGCGGTACTTCAAGACGACAACGCCAGACCTCACAGGGCTCGAGTCGTCAACAACTTTCTTCAGCAGCAACACGTGATCCACATGGACTGGCCAGCCTGCTCACGGACCTTAATCCAATCGAGCACCTATGGGACGTGCTGGGCCGGCGACTTCGAAGCAATCCCCCCGCCAGTTGACCTCAACCAGCTGTTCCAGTTCCTTGAGCAGGGAGTGGCAGGCAATACCCCAGATGACTCTCTGAGGACTCTGACTCAATCCATGAGGCAAAGGTGCATCGCGTGCATCCACGCAAATGGCGGACACACGCGTTACTGACTGTGTTTTGTGTATCTCTGGCGTTCTGACTTTTGAAAAGATGGGTAGTGGACTTGAAAGTGACAAAACATGCTGTTCAAATCAATTTTGTCATTAATCTGTGTCATTGGTGTTTTGATTAATGGCTGAAGTAAAGTTCGAAAGCATTGTTTTGGGTTGTTTCCGTTTTAAAAACACGGAATCACTTCACATATGCGCACATGTGTCAGCAGTGCCATACTCACAACCTTCAGGCTCAGAATATCACTTCACAGAGCATTGATCATCACAACATATGGCCACAGTCTTGTCAGGGCGAAATTTTTCTGTGAATTGTGCACGCGCACCACACTTCTTCGCCTGAGATTTGAAACGTGAACTGATTCAATTGTTCACCGCTTGATTATGTGTCACAACAAATGGCAAATAAGTCAAAATGCACGAACGATCGGCACACATAATTGCACCAACCAATGAACACTGCCTTCATACAACTTCATGCAAAACTTTACAAACATCTGTCGTCTGGAAGTTGGAAAACGGTCACATTTTGTTAGCATAGCATGCAGAGTGCGAGCACCTTTGACCACGTGCAGAGAGAGCGAGCGAGCGAGCGCGAGAGAGAGAGAGAGAGAGAGAGAGAGAGAGAGAGAGAGAGAGAGAGAGAGAGAGAGAGAGAGAGCGAGACAGACAGTGACAGAGAGAGAGAGAGAGAGAGAGAGAGAGAGAGAGAGAGAGAGAGAGAGAGACAGAGAGTGACAGAGAGAGAGAGAGAGAGAGAGAGTGTGTGAGAGTGTGTGTGTGTGTGTGTGTGGGGGGGGGGGGGGGGGGGGCAGGTTTGTGTAGAGAGAAAGGGGAGTGGAAGGTGGGGGGGGGGGTGGTGGTGGTGGTGAAGAGTTGTAGCGAACTGACATAGACAACGGGGGGAGAGAGAATGAGAGGAAGGACTTAAAACACAAACACACACACACACACACACACACACACACACACACACACACACACACACACGAACGCGCACATTCCCATGTCGAAGCCGCAATATCGTGTATACTATCCACGGCCAATAGTATAGTAAGATCTGTGTGGGCGAAACATCCTGCATACTTGTGACGCAGGTCTCTGAACACCTGGCTGACGTCCACTTCCATTGGCCCAAACCAGTCACTCTACATTTCACCCATATCAAAGTCCTGCCACTTTGGCAATTACCGAGTGACAACTGGGGCGCTAATCAAGAGTCTCATTGCCGGTCTCGGAACCAGGGTCATGCCATTGATCCCAAAGTCCATTGGTCCCAAGGTCCGTTGGTCCCAAGGTCCGTTGGTCCCAAGGTCAATTGGTCCCAGGGTCAAGAAGTCTGTGTAATATACAATAATATGTGGCTATCTTGAAAACACAGTAGAGAGAGAGAGAGAGAGAGAGAGAGAGAGAGAGAGAGAGAGAGAGAGAGAGAGAGAGAGAGAGAGAGAGAGACAGACAGACAGACAGACAGACAGACAGACAGTTTCTTTTTACTGGATCCAATGGACCTTGGGACCAATGAACCTTGGGACCAACGAACCCTGGGACCAATGAACCTTGGGACCACGAACCTTGGGACCAACGAACCCTTGGGACCAATGAACCTTGGGACCAATGACACGGTCCCCTCGGAACCCCCCCTACCTCCATAGCATCAACATTCAGCAGTAGCATGCACCTGTCCACCACCACAACACTAGTCCGCAAGATCCTTCAACACACACACTACAGTGCCTCTCCTTTTGTGAACTAGATGAAGAGCGATGGATAAACTTGTTTCGGTTATCAAGCTTCCAGTATCATCGAAGTGCTCTTATCTGATTTGGAAGTCGTGCTTTGCTTCTTCAACATTTCTAGTTGAAGATTGTCGGACGTGATTGTTTCCACTCTCGTATATCCTTTGGCACAGAACCAAATCGCCTATCATCTGACATACATGTTGTACTTCTTATGGCGGTCCGGAATTTTCAAAACTTCCCAGTTACTGTTGGTACCAACAACAAAACTTTTTAGGACCTGTCTCTCTCACCAACCTCAGTCAATACATCAAAAGTGTCACGTGACTGAAATACACCCCTAGAAGTGACTTTTACAGATTGAAAGTATTTGACATACCTTCTTATCATTTCTTTATCTATTCCAACGCATGTCGCTGCAATGCACACTGAATATGTCGTCAGTGTAAGAACACTCAGACAGATGTATGATGGCGTCAGTCCACCCAGAAGGGCACTGCATGATGGCGAACAGCCTTGAACAGGTGCGCGCCAGGCGACCTCGGTCAGGGACTGGGAGCAACTTCAACAGAAGCACCAACACCACGTCCGGTAAGCCGGCAATGTTGGGCTGCACACAGAGTTTGTCTTCCCTTGTCAGCAGCAGCTGGGCTTCTCTTGCTGGGTAATGGTGGAGCCCGGTGGAAGTTAGAGGTGGACCCGTCAGATCATTTCTGATCATGCGTGTTATCCAGAGTACAGCTAGCTGCCGTTTTGATGCCTGTCGTCTTCTTGGCTCAATGGATTGGAAAACAGAAAAAGGAACATGACTGTAAACAGAGCGTAATGGGGAACTCGGCAAAGAAAATGTATGTTGTTAGAAACGTCTTGTCCTTACACGCTTACAAAATGCAGAGTACTCACCAGAGAGGACAAGGACGCCATGACATGAACGTTATTTCAGTAACCCTCACTCATAGCATCGTAATCGACTGTTTTCCATACAGCTAATGGTCTGGGTACTCAGTCTCAGATAGGTTCATACGGATATACCTTATCACTTTAATATCACTAATATCACTTTTAGTGGATAACCTTTAGATGGAAGTACACACACACACACACACACACACTCACACTCACACGCACACACACACACAGAGGTACACACGCACACACACATACAGGGACACACAGACACACACACATACAGACACACACACACACACACACACACACACACACACACACACACACACACACACACAGGTACACACGCACACACACATATACAGAGACACAGGCACACACATACAGAGACACGCGCGCGCGCGCGCGCGCACACACACACACACACATACACGCGCGCGCGCGCGCACGCACACACACATACAGAGATACACAGACACACACACATACAGTCACGCGCGCGCGCGCGCGCGCACACACACACACACACACACACACACACACACACACACACACACACACACACACACACACACACACACACACACACACACACACACACACACACACACACACACACACACACACACACACACACACACACACACACACACGCTCGTGAATCCAGTGATAACAACATGTAGCACTTATAAACGCATAGCGCTATAAAGAGGTACTCCACTGCAGCAGCACACTGCATGGACAAGCTGGAGCACAGTGTAATTTGGATTTGTTGTCGGTTAGCAATAACAAGAACTCAGCAAGTTTGGAGGATTTTCAGGGGAAATAATTTGAATGAATTACTTGATATTTATATTTAGACTCAAAACGCTCAATTGAATTATAAATGCAAGACAAATATCACAACAAATGACAGATAAAAGTGTTACGTTGAATACTGAAGAAAAATATTATGATATATGTTCTTCAAAGATTGAAATATTTCAAAGTGCTTAGTTATATGTTTTGTGCCCATCGATAATAGAACTCAGGTTTTACTATGACAGATGCTTTAACAGTGGAACTTAAGCAATGATATACAAATATTAATCAAAATTTCATAAAAAAGTGATATTTATTGAAATTAAAATGCAGTTCGTGCACAACGACATAAATATAAAATTATAATGTTAAAGAAGTTGAGTTCGAAGGATCAAGTACTAATTCTGCAGCTTGGTATACAGCTGGTATGTTTTTTGCAACCCTGAGTAAACTGAATAATGTCACTTTGTGAGTATCTACCACAAGGGATTTTTAATATGAAGTCGAATCCGCATTATCTACATTGACTCAAATAAAAAAAAAAAAAAAAAAATTACAGCTATTTCACGTGTGCCGTAACGGGAAAAGAAAACCCGTACATACCGATTACAACAAGAACGCATACGTCGAAATCAAACGTTAACAAAATATTAAAACCAAGTTACTTATATCATTAATCAGTATTACGATAAACAATGCACCAGACATAGCAAAGAAAACACTTACAACCGATGGAGACCGACTTTCTTTAGCAGAGAAACAAATAACATTGACTGAAAAAAAAAAACTGACAGAGAATCTGCTATAATATAATTACTAGGTTACTGATATTATCCATTCAATATTTTAAGTACTTTCTTAAAAAACACTGGTTGAGAAGGACGTGTTTGAAAGAAGGATGTACGTTGTTCTGTTTGCTTTTTCTCTACAATATACGAAGTCGGGTTTGGTTAAGTTTGGGGTCTCTCTAGGAAACGAATATTTTCATTGTTTATTCAGTTTTGGACAGTATTCTTTGGAGCTGCTGTTCCCTTAACTACTTTTTACGCATGCATAATAGGCGCTCATAGAAGAAAACTGTCTTTGAAAGGAAAAACGTTTAACTTCTTATAGTCATGACCTGTCAAGGAATTGCACCAAGTTTATAAGCTCTTTTATGTAAACGATTGATTTACAAGAATTATCCCTTAACGTAGACGCATCATCAATCATAAATAGAATCGTGCATGAAAAAATAATTCCCTTGTACTGGTGGAGATTCAGAAAATAAAATTTCTGATTATTGATAAACTCTTTTAGAAGTACGTTTTCCAACGTCAGTAATGTGGTCGTACCAGGTTTAAATCATTATCAATTATATATAGCTCCTAGTACTTAGAAGAAAAAAAAAAGAAACGCCCAAAGGCGCTGGGGAGGACCCAGAGAAGCACCGTCTTCACCTGCCTTTAGAGCAGTTGTGTGTACCACCCTACAGGCCCTAGTACTTTGAGATGTTACCTCCTCAGTCCTTTGGCCATTGACATGCAGGGTTCCTACAGATTCGCAAGAACAAAATTCAAGGAGTTTTCAAGGAGAGTTTATTTTATTTCAAGGCAAGAGGTGGCATGAAAATTAAACCATTATTCTTTTAAAAACTTCTTCAGTTTTTGTTTGTGTTGAAACAAAAAACATATATGGGCGATTTCAAAGCCCTTGTGTTATTTGGAGACTACAAATGGGGGCAAAAATGATGAAAAAAAAAGTTCATAACAAGAACCGTATTTGTATCATAGCAGACATGTTAGGCACTTGAAACATGACTTTTTCCTGTTTTGCTGGGCTATAGCGCTGTGAACTGGGACCTCATTTTCTACCGTTTTTGCCGTGTAGTCACATACATGCATTTCGTTTTATTTGCATTCAGGGACATGTTCATTTCTGTCCATTTAATCAATCTGTCGATGTGTTGTTCTGAAGGTGAAGCCGGACTGATTTTCATGAATCAAATCGTAAGTGAGAATATAATTGTCTTTGAATATGTCTTTTCACGTGGTTTTGACAAAAGGGTAGTATTGAAATAGGTCTATTGTTCCACAGATTGCTGGAATCACAATTTTTGTACAAAGATATGACTTCGGCTTGTTTAATTATATGAGGAAATTCGTTTTTATCAATGCACGAGTTGTAAATATAGGTGAGTGTATCGGCGACAGTAGATGAGGCAATTTTCAGTATCCTTCCATCAATTCCATCTAAACCTCTTGTTCTAGATTGTTTTAGACATATTAGCCCATAACACACATCATTTACTGAAATTGACGGTATAGTGNTGTATAAAGGGCAAATCACTTTATGTAAACTAGAGAATAGGAGAGGTCCTAATTACTGATCCCTGTTGGAACCACCAAATTCCAAAATTGAGTAATTCTGACCACGTTCTGCTACAAATTTCAACAAGTTGTGACGATCAGTAAGAAAAGATCTAATGAAGTCTATGGCCTGGTTCGATAGCTTTATAGTGAGCAAGTTTTTTCATGAGAAGGGAATGGTTATAACATCAAAGGCTTTAGCAAAGTCGACAAAAAGGATTCAGTAAATTCGTTTTATTCATATTTACAAGGCAATAATCAGTAAGTTGTATAAGAGACGTATGGCAGGAGTGATTTTCTCTAAAGCCTGACTGATTTTTTCATGAATCAAATCATAATGCTTAAAGTGAATATAATTGTCTTTGAATATGTCTTTCAAGTGGTTTTGACAAAATGGGTAATATTGAAATAGGTCTATAGTTAGACGGATTGGTGGAATCACCATTTTTGTACAAAGGTATGACTTTGGCTTGTTTGAATATAAGAGGAAATTGGTTTTTTTATCAATGCACAAGTTGTAAATATAGGTGAGTGTATCAGCAATAGCAGATGAGGCAATTTTCAGTATCCTTCCATCAATTCCATCTAAACCTCTTGTTCCAGATTGTTTTAGACACATTAGCCCATAACACACTTCATTTACTGAAATTGACGGTATAGTGAAAGTTGAGGAGATGTTTTTAGAACAGCAATATTGCTTTAGTTCACGTAAGTCATTTTGATTTGTATTATCATTTACTATTATGTCCTTAGCAACGTTTGCAAAATGAAAGTTTAAATCTTCCGGTGAAATATCCTTTATTGGATTTCTTAACTTTGGAGTTCGATTTACCATTAGTTAAAAGATTAATAGCCTTCCAGATCGATTTTGAATTCTGAGAAGAGAATAACAAATCTTGAAAAAAATTTTTTTCGCTTTTCGTTTCATGGAATTCACTTTGTTTCTTTGTTTTCTAAATTTTCCTTTGTCCTTTGACTTGAGTAAATGATCTCTTTTATGTATATCATTGTCTATTCCTTTGTCAACCACGGGGGTTTCATAGTATGTTTTACTCGTTTTCTAACAAAAGGAGCATGTTTCTCATATATTGAACTGAAAATGTATACCCAGTAATGACTGCTTCATCAGGGTTTCTTATCTGGTAAACATAATCTAAGCCCGAGGAAAGTAAAATCATCAAGAAATGCATTTTTGTCAAAATGTGGGAAAGATCTGTAAAAGATTTCCTTATGTCCCAGCTTAGGAATTTTTACACCTTTCTTCATCCATGTAAAACAAACAGATGAATGATCACTGCATCCGATTTGAACAGAACATACTTCCACAATATTTGCTCTTGAGGTGACGTAAACATGATCAATTAATGTTTCCGAATGTTCAGTAATGCGTGTTGGTCGATCGATGATTGTTGTTCTAATCCATACATGAATAACTACGACTCCATTTTGTTCCTGGTATTGTCAAATCAATAATAAAGTCACCCAAAACAATCAATTCTTTGGATGCTAAGATAGCAGAATCCATCATCAAATTAAACTTATCATACCAGTCAGTTGTTTCGGCTGGGTTTCTGTATAGAAATCCTATAATAATCGGTTTACAATGTTTAAGACTTATTTCTATCCAAACAGATTCGATGCCATAATTCTCTAAATGTGACAGTCTTTTAAATCTTACTGAATTTGCACAATATAAAAGTAATCCTGTTGATTTTGGTGCAAATGGATCAAGTCGGATTGTGTCATAATTCGGCATGTGCATATCGGAATCTGGTATCATATCCTTTAATCTGGATTCAGCTATGCAAAAAACATGAAAGTTATTCCCATTGTTGTGTAAAATTGTAGCAATATCATCGGTCTTATTTCTGGCACTGTTAATATTTAGATATCCAACACGAAGCCCCTCGTGTGAGGGGCCATGTATTTAACGTAGAAGTCATCATATTACCACTTTTACATTCGTTATACAAACCACAGGCTTATGCACAAAGTACTTCAACAAAGTGATGGGTAGTTAAATATACACATATAGCCACAAACGATAAACTGTTGAATGAAAAAAACGAAGACAGATTATGTCTATTTAACTTTTATCAATATGAGACAAATTAACAACGTACATCAAGGAAAATAACATGACACGTTTTATCAAGAATACACTGTTAACAAGGTTTGTAGGCTACAAAATCAATCTTTACGGCCAAAAGAACGAAAAGTAAAGACTGATGAAAATGGTAGATCGAAAATGTGAATAAACAAGGAAACAAGAATGACATATGCATACAATCAGAATCAAGTATTAATTATTTTGTAATGACAGTGCAGTGACTTCCATCAAAGCCGGCAGGTGCAACACTCGGGTAATAGCACACAACACACACACACACACACACACACACACACACACACACAGACGACGCGCGCGCGCGCGCGCGCGCGCGCTCTCGCACACACACACACACACACACACACACACACACACACACACCCACACACCAACAACTAGCAAGGTGGCGCGCGTTGCATTTGTTGACTGTTCATGTATGCCATCAAATTGAACAGAAATTGATTATATGGAATAGTGGGTGGCGTTTGTGTCATAGGCACATTGCTATGGTTGCCCACTAGGTCATAAAACCCTCCATTGGGAACCGGAGCAACCGGGTTCATTGCCTGACTAGGGGGATAGGGCGGCGGAACATGAATTGCCTGACCTCTGTTATACAGGGAAGAGGGGGGAAGGGAGGTCGAAGGTCGGGGGGCACGATCAGACGCGCTTGAAGTTTGTTGTGGGCTGTCTCTATGAAAAAGAGTTGGATAATGATTCATGGACTCTATTGGCGGATAATCGGCAGATGGTGCATTGCTTTGCTGGCTGTAAACCGGGGAACTGTTCTGTTGATTCTGAGAGGAATACATGTTATTTACAGAACGGTTGGAGCTGGTGTAGTTGAACTGAGAATGCACAGGTACTTTCCGTCTGAAATTAAAATCACGTTGAGAGCGAAAGAAGATCTGCTTGAAATTAACTGCCAGTTTGGCTGTACCTGCTTCGCTGGGGTGAATAAGATTTCTGTACAGGACAAAGTTTAGGTTTTCCTGCAGTGGTTGTGAATGTCGTGTAGTTGTCAATGAAGTCAGCTTTCAGCATTTCACAAGCTGTTTGCATATTGAGATTTGATGGTAAAATAATGGTATTGAGGTGGTGTTTGCCTCTAGCTGGTATTATGGAACTAAGGACTACTTTGGCATTTGGAAAAACCTGAGTGGCTAGGTGAATGAAAATCACACCAAGTTTCTTAGAGACTTCTCCGGTAGTCCTACAGTCATTGACACCTACATGGATGATCAACACTTTGAGATCTGGAAAAACGTTGATTATGTAGCCAGTAAAACAAAATCGCTAGCAGACATACCTGAGACACAAATTTTGGATACAATGTCTTGTCTTGATGCTATTCTGCGTAGGTCAATGTTTCTAATGACAGAGTCGCCAATAAGTAGAACCGAAGTTCTCTCAGATACTGAACGTGTTGACAGAATGTCCTGCACACGGACTTACCAGTTCAGTTCAGTTCAGAGGTTTGTTTAATGTCTTTTCATCACCAGATGATATTAGACATTGTTAAAAAAAAAAAAAAAAAAAAAAAACACCTTTTACACTCACTCAACTTATCTAGTTCTTTCAAACCCACATCTGATATATGCATATTTACATAAGTGAAATACCCTAATGGTACACAAAGTTGCGATCGTTATAAAAATTTTGCAACCTGTGACTGCGAAATAACCATGGCAATTTCAGCAACACGTGAGACATTATCAAAGTTATTCACCTCAATACCTTCTTCCTGATAGAGCGGGGTCAACACTGAGCATCAAACAAAAGATGACGTACGGAAATGTTTTCTCCGCAGACACAAGTAATACCATGAGAATATTTAGTGTTCCAGGTATTCAGCCTTAATTTATGAATTAGTCTAACAATGTGCCTAGGGCACGATGGTAACGTAGCCACTTCTTTATTAAAATTCTGCTTATGTGTGTACTTTTCCATAATTTGGATTAATTCACAAGAGGACAAATCTAAAGGATTTTTGGTTTAAATTTTCAGCATTTCTATTTTGCTCCTTCTTTTGCAAGACTGTCTGCTATTTCATTCCACTTTATACCACAGTGAGATGGGGACCCAACAAAAATCAATTCTTATACCCAGAGTTATGAAACAATGCAATACATGCTTTATTTCAAAAAGCAAATCTTTTCTAGCTTTGCAGTCCCAACGCTCTAGTGATTTGTAAAACAGATTTGGAATCAACACACAGTAGGATTTTATATAAAGCAATTGGTGTATCATATATGTACATCAAAGCCTTCAGTATTGCATATAATTCTGAGGTATAAATTGAAAACCCCTTTCCTAAATGATATGATTTCCTGACATTTAAAGTTGGTATTATAAAGCCAGAACCACTCTCAGAGGATTCCATTACCGACCCATCTGTAAACACTTTTAAATGATTTGGATAGCTGTTTTCTAAATGTTCCCGAACTTCAGTTGTGTTAAGATATTTACATTATCACTTTTCTTTAACATAGTGTATTTATAATCAAAAGAAGCATTTAGGTGCTCCCAAGGAGGCATTGAAGGTACCGCAGGAAATTTTGGTATAGCAGTAATATCAATATTACAATGTGACATAAAGTCAGATGTGTAATTTCTAATTGGTTGGATGTATAATATGTTTTTCGAACTCTTAGGAAAATCTTTACTGGAATCCATCAGTATTTCTTCAGTAACTGAATTTTCAACAGAAAGACTTCTGACAATATATTTGGACACATCCAATATTCGCTTCTCATTTAGTGGTAATATATTTGTTTCTTTATAACATTTAGTAGTGTTTGTATGAACTGGAACTCCCAGAGCTAATTTCATGGCCCTTACTATCCAAGCTTTGCAATCTCTTTAAAAGAGAATTAGGTGCAGAGAGAATACACTTCCTGCCCATATGTCAATTCGATCGGACTAACGAGATGTAAAGATGTAAAAGGGGGTATGACAGTCCTGACCCCATGGTTGACAACATATTATTTTAAGAACGTCAATCTTTTTCTTGTGTTTTATCAATCAAATTTTCAATATGTGTTTTCCAGTTCAGCTTCGGGGTTAAAAATACCCCCAGAAATTTAACTTTTTGTTTATATTCTAGAATCTGACCATCTATCAAAAGCAAGGGTAGCACCTTTGGGTTCTCACCATTGTTAAACAACATAAGACATGTTTTTTCTCCAGATAGTTCTAATCCGTTGTTTCTTCATATATATAGATAATCTATCCAATTCCTTTTGGTACATCTTCTGTACAAAGTTTATTGTTCTTTTATTTGAATGTTTCCTTAATGTACAGTTAATCCAAATAGCGATATCATCTGCATATTGAACTACATGCGTGGCTTCTGACTAGATTTGGGAAGATCATGGATTAGGATTGCAAACAAACATGGGAGCAATAACTGATCCCTGAGGAATGCCCATATCTACATTCCTAAAGGATGAATAAGTTCTTCCAATTCGTGTACATATGCTTCTTTCTGTTAGGAAGCTTTTAATGTAATCAAACATTCTCCCAGAAATGCCAACATTTTTTAATTTGAAAAGTAGCCTTGCATGCCATACGCAGTCATAGGCTTTTTTGACATCAAAAATGTAGCCAAAGTGCTTTTTCTGCGGGGAGAATTGTTTTTTAATGTGACTGGTCAGTTTTAACTAAATGGTCTGTGGTACAACGACCTTTTCGAAAGCCCGCTTGCTGAACGGGAATCACGCCATTTTTTTCACAGTAATATAACAGTCGTTTTTGAATAATTTTTTTCTAAAAGTTTACCAACATGAGAGGTTAGAGCTATGGGTCTGTAACTGTGTAAGATGTCCTCGGTTTACCTTCCTTGAGTACTGGGACTACTACCGAACTTTTCCAGATTTTTGGAATAGTGCCATTAATCCAACATTTTTGGAATAATGAATGCAGTAATACTTTCCACGAAGAAGGTAAATGTCTAATGAGTTGATAGGACACCCCATCAAGACCAACAGCTGAATCATGTGAAGGGATAGAATCTAGTGCTTCTGTTAGTTCTGACAACAGTAAAGGTGAGTTTAGGAAATGTTCGTTTTCTTGTGGAGGAGCCATATAATCATCTTTTTGTTCTCATTGTTTCTGTGACTAAGGCTTTCTGGCTGAAGATTTTTAGACTGACTACAAGCTGAAAATAAACCAGAAAAAGCTTCAGCTTTATCCAAAGCAGAAGGAAAATCAGTTTGTAGCTTTATAGGGTATGACTGACTTTTATAGCAGTTTTTCATTTCTTTCTTTAACTTTTTCCAAACTTTAAATAAATCTTTTGATTCCGATACTTCGACTTCGCAAAACTCAACCCAGTACTTCTTTTTAGCTTGAGCAATTATTTTAGCACATTTATTCTTTTCTTGTTTCATGATTTTAATTTTTTCTTCTGTCTTATTTCTTATCCATGTTTTTTAACTTTTTCGCTTTGCTTGTACAGCGAGTCTACATTCTTCTGTCCACCATACGTTGCCTACATACTTTCCAATCTTTTTGTATTTATATTTTGGGATAGTCTTTTCAGCTGCTAATAATACTACTTTTGAGAAATTAGCATAAAATATCTAGATCATCATCCTCAATTGGTGATGTATTTTGTGACAGAAGAAAAGTTTGAAAGGCTTCCCAGTCGGCCAATTTATAGTTAAATTTGGGAATTTTACATTCAGTGGTAGACGGTTCATCAAATATATTTTCATTAAAAAAGGATTGTAATGGGAAGGTGATCACTCCCTAAACAATCTTCTACTGTGGACCAGTTATAGTTAACTGCTATATTTGGAGAAACAAGCGATAGATCTATTGCACTAGACTTGTGAGTAACTACATCAGGAATTCTCGTAATTCTACGTCGTTTAATAAAATTAAACTTGAATCAACAATATTTTCAACAAATCTATTTGATGTCACTTTATTACAACTTGTGTCCCAATAGGGCGCATGAGCATTAAAGTCACCCATAATAATCCACTTCCTCTTTGTAAAATCAGTATGTTTCAGCCAGTCTGTGTCATCCTCTTTAGGACCATTAGGATAGTACACGGACAGAACATTATAAACTGATTCCTTATTTACTTTGATGACAGCACCTGTGGCAAACACATCTTGTTTATCTATGGGCACTGGAAATGGGCTAATATTTGTAAACTCAAGGTCAGTCTAATATAGATAGCAGTTTGCACCTTTTTATTTACCTCACTGATACTGTAAAGAGGTGGATAGTAATAATTCTTAAGATTGGGAAGCTTTTTCTTTTCCACATTCAATGACTGGAGTGCTAAAAAACTATAGCCTTTTTCCAGAACATGACTTTCAAAAGATAATAGGTTAGTGGAAATAGACCTTGCATTCCACTGAAACACTGTGAAGCGGCTGTTTGGATCTAGCTCCATAAGAAACTGAATTTACAGGCATAACTGTAGTTATGCAGATTGTAGCCGTTTCTGTCATTTGTCATACCCTTACTGTCACAAAGATATGACTTATAAATATAGTTGATAAGGTCTTGGACAATATAGGAGTATCTATTCATGAGCATAGTTATTCTGACAAAGAGCATTTCATAATATAAACAAGCCAAACAAAAATGTGAAAAAATTTGAGGGAAAAGTGAACAACCAAAAATGTAACAATACAAAAATGTGACTTCAGCAGACTAGCTGTGCAATAACAAGTTCTCTGGCTGTCAAACAAGATAATATTCCAGAGGGATGTTGTGTCTCACAAAGCATAGATTGACCAAAACGACATGCATTTTTAGCCTTGGATATAAGGGAAATCCAATATACTGATGGTGGTATTTTCATTAGATCTTCACAACATATAAGAGCTGTGCCCTCTATCTCTCTTTCACACAGACACCCCCCCCCCCCCCCCCCCCCCCCCCTACAATTAAAAAAAAAAAAAAAAAAAAAAAAACCTCTCAACTTACGCCAAATACACACCAAATGCACACTTACTTTTTCACGTTCCACTGCACACACACACACACACACACACACACACACTTGCGCGCGCAGGTTCGCACACACGCACGCACGCACTCACTCCCCCCCCCCCCCCCCCCCCCCCCCCCCCCCCCCCCCCCCCCCCCCCCCCCCACCCCCACACACACACACACACGCACTCATTGCACAGCTGTATGTTGCAAACACAGGGCATTCTATGGATAGTCCCAGCTGGTGTACCACACACCCCTCCAGTCATAAAAGCCACTGGGATGTTGGTATCTGGGCCTTGCATGTTGCCTGGGCTTTTCCCAAAAGAGGTCCTGGAGATGCCTGCCCAAGTTTCCTGCCAGCACAGACGACCCTCGCTGGTTTGGGTGTAGTTGGTCTCGAAGGGCTCTCTGCAGCAAGTTCTCGTGACTGACAAAGGTAATGTTGTTCTCGTCGACAAGTTCAGCGAAGACCAAGGCGTTAAATAAGTGTCTTTTTGCTTCTAGGAAAGAGTCTTTCACTGAAGAAGTCTTGCTGATAACCAGCTTCGCGTTGGGGTGGTCAGTCTGTATCTTGCGTACAGCATCGATGAACATCTTGCTAGCAGCCTGGGCAGTGTTACGTTTTAGAGTGTTGATACCACAGTGGAGAACAAAAGCATCAGCATCTTTACATGTTTCCACAGCCTTCCCAATGTCCTCGATTGATGACGATTTTCGCTTTCGGACATGAAGGCCGTAAGATAGGCCCAGTCGTTTTGGCTGCACGCCGTTGAGAATGGAATCGTGGATAATAGCGACAGTTGGTAGTTCTGGCTTCGTCTGGAAATCTCTTGTAGATCTAGGTCTAGATCTACGACTACCACTGGTACCAGGAGAAACTTCTTTCTTTTGTCGAGAAGATGACATCATCCTTGCTGCGTCATCCGCACGAATAGCGTCAGAGGACTTTAAATTCTTTTGTTTTGATTCAGAAGGATGGGTTTTGCTTTTATTTTTAAGTGGATTTTTGTGTTGACCTATCGTACATGATTTTGGACCGCTTTCAGGTGTAACAACTGGTGAGGCCGATACTGGTGTTTTAACGGCATCAGAGTAAGACAGAGCTTGCTGAGAAGACGGCACTACTTTTCCAGTCTTATCCTCATTATGATTTTTCTGCAAGCTTAAAATGATGTTTGTTAGATTTTCTATGTTCTTCTCCAATGCCACGATCCGATCACATAAAAATTTTACGCTGGTACTCACACTGTCCTGTTGATCAAATTGGCCTACTGTTGACAGACTGGAGGTAAGGGCAGAACGGTGTTGAACAGCACTGTCAAAGATGCTACCGTTGAAGCAAATTCTTCTAAGCATCGGTTGTAGTGGCGACATTCTTGGATTTCACAGGCTCTGACTTCTTGTTCTCAGTGCTGACCGAACATTTCCTTGTAGAGTTCTTTGAAGAAGCATCTCGTACTGGTTGAATCCTGGTTTTAGTCATGACTATACATTATAAGAGCACAACTGTCCGCGACGTGGGTTAGTTCAATACTCCTGCCGCCATCTTGCGCATGAATTACGGACTTACCATCAAATCTCAATATGCAAACAGCTTGTGACCGATAGTTCAGCCCTAGTTGTGAATAGTAGTTCAAGAGTTCACACAAATGCTGCATGACACTGGCAAACAAAGTACTGCCCATAAAACACAAAGGAAGAAAAGAAAAAGAAAGAATAAAAAGTGGTTTGATAAGGAATGTCAATCACAACGTCGAGAAACTAAATCTTTGTTAAACGCACCAAACAGACAGCCATTCAACAAAATGCTTCACCAAAAATATTTCGTTGCTAGGCAAACATATAACAAAATCATTTTTTAAAGAGAGAGAGAGAGAGAGAGAGAGAGAGAGAGAGAGAGAGAGAGAGAGCGTACAAAGTCAATTTAATAACTTTATTGAATAGAAACTTGTCTGAAATCCAAATGCAGTTTGGTAAACCTTAAAGGAATTACAAACCATGGAGACTCAAGAACCCACACAACACCTACCAATCAAAAGATGGATGACACATATTGAAAAACTAATGGGAAAAGAAGTTGAAATAAAAAAAACAAAGAAGTACTAATGGAGGAGAATCAAGGAAATAAATATATGAAAGCAGCTCTGAGTGACGTTCATGTAGATTATGAGATATCAGATATAGAAATATTAAAAGCAATCAAGAATTTAAAAAAGACAAAATCTCCTGGAATAGACGGGATATGGAATTAATTTTTTAAAACTGGGATTTCAGAATTGCCACATTGAAAAACATTTCTTTTTTTTTTTTTTTTAATTGTCAAAATCCGGATTTATGGAAAAGGGGCCTTTCGGTTCCTATTTACAAAGGAGAGGAGACAACCTAGCAACTACAGGGGAATAACTCTTATTGTTCATTAAGCAACATATTCTGCTAAATACTAAATACTCGAATAAACAATCATTTGGAATCAAATAATCTTTTATCTAATGCATAAGCAGGTTTCAGAAAATAAAAAAAAAAAAACCCACAGAACTGCAGATCATATTTTTGTCTTATAAAATAGAGTAGACCACACATTAAATCGCGTAACGGCAGATTATGTACATGCTTTGTTGTTTTTTCAGAAAGCTTTTTGATAACATTTCCCATGAAGGGTTATTAATAAATTACAAAGATTTGGCATTGGGGCAGATGGTTTCATTTAGTCAAAAACATGCACACACATGCACAAATCTTTCCAGTTGGTAAAAGTGGAGCCTGCTATTTAGTATATGTATGAAGAGGAATTTTGAAAGGAAACTCATGGAGTCCAACATTATTTAATATGTTTATATACGATCTAACAAACAAGATTCCAACTGAGGATTCACTATCACTGGATCATTCGAGTAATACAAGAATATCTACTCTATTGTATGCAGACGATCTTCTACTCCTTGCAACATCGAAACTAGGTTTACAATCGAAATAGACCGATTACATTTATATTGTAAAGAGTGGGGGTTACTAATTAACATTGAAAAAACAAAAATACTAAGATTTTCCAAAAGAGAACCCAAAACTCGATTATTTTTTTTAAAATGTGGTACAGATTTCATTGAAACAGCAGAGCAATACAAATATCTTGGAATATTTCATCATAAATCAGGAAAACTTGACATTGCAGCAAAACATCTAAGTACCCAATGTAATAACGCAACATATTCCTTAAAAGGAGCATTTAAAAAAAATCAAAACATTAATTTTCAATTTGCTTTAAAGTTGTTTGATTGTCATGTGACGTAGCCTCACATCAAGGCATGTGACGATCCATCGCATGTAGTCTAGTGATATGAATCATTTCCCCATGCCACAACTAAAAAGAAAGAATATCCATATGGCTTGACTAGTGTAGCGGGCATCCCCAATAATTGTGAGGATTACTCATTAAAATACACAAGGGTGGTCATTGGGTGAAAATGACAACTGAGAGATAGTTTTGATAAGGGCTGGTAAGGTGCTGGTCATGTGTTTTGGAACACGGAGTATGCACTCACCAGGAGGAGGGGGAGGAAAGAATTAGTTTTTTAGCCCAGGAGATGGCCTAAAGACCCGAACCTGTCAGGACGTTGGTCAAGGGGTCCTCACCGCTGACCAGTCATTACCAGGTGAGACATAGATAATTGGGGAAAGGTACAGGGAAAACCTTAAGAAAAAGAGAAAGTAAGAATTCATATGTTGAATTGCGAAGCAGGTTACTTACACGAAACCTTATTCGTGTTTCAGCCCTTCACCCTTCACCCTTCACCCCGTCAGCTATTCCCTGATGCTGCGATGGCACCTGTTTCTTAAGCGCTGAGACGGGGGTTAACGATGGCCATGGTGTGGGTAACACCGATAGTTCAGCCCTAGCAATTGAAGACTCTGGGTAGAGGAGTCAGATCTCATCGGTTCGCCAGTGACTGGAGAGTTCAAGGGGTCAGCACATTCTCTGATGCAGACAGGGCATCATGACAGTAAGGAGCGAGTGTTTTCTCTGATGCAGGTATGGCATCATGAATGCATGAATGGTTTATTCTCCTGGTCTGGATCTTGGGCCAATGTTATGTAAAAGGCCATGACTTTATATTCTTGGAGGATGTGGGTATTCTTTCTCCGGCAAGAAGGAGGAATCTTGTAAGATTTTATTGATATCAATTCGTAACTTGATTTATATCTCAGTGTGAAGAGAGAGAGAGAGAGAGAGAGAGAGAGAGAGAGAGAGAGAGAGAGAGAGAGAGAAAACATGTTTAGAATTGGTTTATTAATTGTTCGATTCATTTATATTGTGCACAAAAAGAACCGCTGAAAATATTAAGGAAAATTTTGACAGAAACATGCCCCGTATAGCACAAATCAGTTATGTTGAACTCAAACTGAAAGGATAAGCCCAATCCTGGCTGTCCACATGATCTACGTGTCTTCCAAGAATGATAATGCAGTTTGAAACGTATGCTCCATGGAATCTGTGCAGTAACCATAAATGACCACATTTGTGGTGAGCAAATTGCTTCCAACCCTGGCAAGATTCACTGTAAAAGCCAGTTCATTTTGGTGAAACATTAAAAAGGTTTCGAAGAAGGAGAAACATGCCACGCCTGAGCGCACTTGCAAGGGGAAATGCACTTGGCCGTCTGCAGGCAGGTCGGAGGCAAGTCGACGTTGCCCGAGTCCTGAACGTGTCGCAAGGCACCATCAGTAGGCTCTGGACTCGTTACAGGCAAACAGGCTCCACAGCTGATGGTCCTAGGTCAGGCCGACCACGGGTGACCACACTAGCAAAAGATCGCTTCATACGCCTTCGGCATCTGCGAAATCGGTTCTTGGTAGCCCAGTCAACTGTCCAGACACTTCCTGGCAACCAGAGGATCAGCAGACAGACAGTGCCAAACCGTCTTCATGCAGCTGGACTGCGGGCCTATTGACCCCATCAAGGGAATGTGCTGACAAGACGGCATTGCCAGGCCAGGCTGCTGTGGGCAAACCAACACCAACCCTGGATTTTGAGGAACCACTGGCGACATGTCTGGTTCAGTGACGAATCCAGATTTCTGCTGCAACGCCACGACGGAAGGAGACAGGTCGACCCGAGGCTTGGTGAGCGGTACACTCCTCAGTGTGTGGATGAGGCCCCCTCCGCATGGTGGTGGGGGAATCACTGTGTGGGGAGCTATCAGCAACGCAGACAGGAGCCAGCTGGTTCGCGTCCAAGGCAACCTCACGGTTGCACAGTACGTGCAGGACATTTTGCGTGCGCCTGTCCTACCCGTGGTAGCCGCTCCAGGAGCCATGTTCCAGCAGGACAATGCCAGGCTTCACACAGCCCGCATTACCATGGCCTTCCTCAACACCCACAATATCCGCACCCTGCCTTGGCCATCACTAAAAGTCCAGATCTCAACCCGATAGAACATTTGTGGGACGAACTGGACCGACGCCTCAGAGCAAGAGTTAATGCCCCTGCAACACCTGTGGTCTGTTTGCAGCGCTGCAGGAAGAGTGGAACGCCATCCCAAGGCAGACGATTCAGCACCTTACTGCCTCCATGCCATGCAGATGCCAGGCTGTGATTAGGGCAAATAAGGGTCATACCGGTACTGACTTTGAGCGGGGATTGGGAAGCACGGGAGGAGCCAAGGGGAGCGGACTCTGTTCAGTGTGAATAGTCAGACATCATAATGAATAGACATAACAGTAGATTGATGTCTTATTTCTTCTGTGGTTGTAATATTTTTGAACGCTAAATGACACATGAAATGACTGAAATGAAAATGTGCGTTTCTTTTTGTGCACAGTATAGTAAAGCGTTTTCCCCGGAGAAGAGGGGGAGAAGAAAAAAAATTCGGTAGTGCGCCTTTTGGTTGACTGGAAGGATTGCGTGCGCGTATGGAGTAAATGCTGTCATGAATGCGTGTGTGCAAGAGTGACAGTGTGACAGTGGTGACCCCGACGTGACGTAGCTACCATTGTTTTTTTGTTCCCTCCTAGAGAAAAAAAAAAGAAAAAAGAAAGATTTCTATTTGTGCCTGGGAAAAGAACAGAGATATATTTTCATTTGAAAAAAAAAAAAACGATTTTGATTTGTACCCTCAAGGGTTTTAGGGAAGGAAAAAAAACAGTTCAAATATTTCTTGTGTAGAATGTTTGCATTTGTTTTCTTTTCTATTTCTAAGTGTGTTTCAGGTGTTTGAGATTTCTTTTGGTTGCTCTACTCCGTTAAGTTTTTTTTTTTTTTCGGTAGGATTTCTTTTTGACCTGTCCGCTCCTCAGAACCGATAGCCTCAACCTCCTCTTGCTCGTACCTGGCAGCAAGGGGGCAGGCGTTGAGGAGTCGCTGTCTTCCCCTAGAATATTAGAATTTGTTTTGTACCCTTCCCCAGGACTGATAGCCCCAACCTCTTCCTGCTCTTCCTCTTCTTTCTTTCAGATTTAGCACGGGGGCATGGCGTTGGCGAGTCGGTAGTCCTTCCCCTCTCATTAATATCTATTTCTCTCCCTTTCCTATCGTTTCGTTTGGATTTTTTTCCCCTTGCCCTCTGAGTGTGGGATCGACTTCACCTCCGTCACTCAACTAGTGTAGGTGGTGGAGGTGATTACTGCTCAGCCCGAATAAACATCTGTTTTCCTTTGGTTATCTATTGTTTTTGTGTGTGTTGTGATATTTTTCTTTGCGTTTGAGTGATTGTGCATTTATTGGTTGATGGTTTATTATTTTGTATTATTACTATATGTTGTATATATTGTGTATACTTTTTTCCCGTCTCCAGTTTCACGGGAGACAGTGACCACTAGGGTGCTGTCTGAGGACTTCTTTTGCTTTTCTTGATTTCATCTCACTATTACGAACCTGTGTATCCTTTCATTTCCTTTTCAGCCCCTTTTTCAAAAATCTCTCTACACTTCTTTACAATAAGCTCCATGTCTAGTTTTCTTTTCAACATTTTCATCTTTTAGGCAGGATTTCCACTAGTTTTTGTCCCCCCCCCCCCCCCCCCCCCCCCCCTCCTCCTTTTAATTGTTTGTGATTCCATTTGTTTTGTAAATCTTTGAATTTATCGTATAAGGCGATACATTTGTTTTGTGAATTCATTTGAAATTAAGTAAGAAAGAAAGACTGACAACAAGAACATCTAAGAACTAAAACTTTATAAAGAATTTATTTCCAGAAAAAAAAAAAAAAAAACTTTAGTATTGTGTGTTTTTTCCTTTCCTAGGAAAAACACAGAAATTAGCATTGAACTTCATTTTTTTTTTTTAATTCCAAATTGATATAGCTGTTTTCGAAAACAAATTATATTTGGAAAAATACATTCCTTGGGTTTCATATCTATCCTGTTTTAGTAAGCTGTTTTCTGTTTACAACGGAAATTGAATTTGTTATTTGTATATATTGTAACTACGTTTTTTTGTTAAACATACAACACCATCATACATCGCCTCATTTTTAATCATACTTAGAAATTGTTTTGTGTTTATATCTGTTGACGGTTCATTATGGATGATTTTGATAAATATGTTCAACAAGCGGAACACTTGCGTTTTGATGGAGAAAAACTTACAAACTATGTGCAACAAAAAAAAAATAAAAGGAAACTAGAACTAGAACTAGAGTTTGAAGAAAAAATACTACAGGGGGAATTTGAAAAAAAAGGACTACAGAGGGAATCTGAAGAAAAAGATAAAGAACGTCAATTTAAGTTGAGGCAATTAGAATTAGAGACCGATGTTGAAATTAGAAGATCACAGGCATCGAGAGAACCTCCACGAGCTCCACCAGTCAGTTCCGAAAACGCGCCTCAACCAAAAACAGCATATATTCGAGGGAAAAAAACGGATGACATCGATAGTTCCTTTTCCGATTTGAAAGTCACGAAACGTCTTGTGGTAGGCCAAAGGAAAAGTGGACATTGTATTTTGCGTCGTTGTTTAAAGGTACCGCTTTAACACTGTACCACACACTCGCGGCGAAACAAAATTTAACTTGGGATCATCTGAAAGAACTCCTCAAGAAATTTCAATGTTTTGCCGGTTGTTTTCACGAACGTTTCCGTTCTGTGCGCCCTGACAAAGGAGAATCGTTTCCGTCGCTTCTAATCTGTACGAGTCATTGCTTAGATCGATGGATCGATTTATCAAAAACAAACAAAACTTTTCAATCACTGCGAGATCTCCTTCTTAGAAAACAACTTTTCCAGAGCGTGAGCAAAGATCTGGCCACTTTCCTTAAAAAGGCAGTTTGAAAGCGTTGAGGAAATGTGATCAGTATTGCATCGCTCACCTGGATAAGGGCGTGGCTAGAAAAGGAGAATCTTCCATCTCCAAGTCTCATACTTCATGTACAATCCCATCGGGACAGGGAAATTACAGGAAAGGAAATCGTGGGTCATTTTCGGGTCCTCAAGGATATACCTATTATAGGAACGGACAGGGATCTTTCCGCGATGCAAGTGACTTTCATCAGTACCAGTACTCACCACCGGAAAAACCTGTTGCTCCTCAGCAAACGTTCCGAGGTCGTGGACAACGACCACCGCGTAGACCGTTTGGGTCAGCTCGTGGACAGAACCAAATTTCACAAAGTAACACCAATCAGTCGGCTGCCGATCAGACAATGCGATGTTTCTTTAGCGATTGCAAGTTCCATTTAAAAAAAAAAATTGCCCTTTCAAACTAAATGATTCAAACCCGCATTAGTCTCCATTGATTGTGAAGAAGGCCTTGTTTTGGCACCACATCAAATGGTTGATGGACTTGTGTTAGAAAACGGAGCCATCAACGGATTGCAGGCTTCGGTTTTGCGAGACACTGGGTGCAACACCTCTGGCGTAAGAAAATCTTTCGTGCTACAAAATCAGTATCTCGACACTGTCCAAAAGTGCAGGTCGTTTGGAGGCGAGATAGAAACGTTTCCGCTGGCAAAAATTTCGGTCTACCAGTGCAGATGATGTTGTACCCCTTCCTACTCGGTCTATCAAAGGTGAATCCTATGATGATGTGGTTCTGTCGAATGATTTGCCTGCAAGTCAGACAGAACAGCTCAAAGAAATTTGAAAGACTTTCAGGATGTGTTGACAGATACCCCAGGCACAGTGACAGGAATTGAACCCCATAGTATTCAGTTAACTACTGAAATACCCGTGCGAACCAGACCATACCCCCTCCCGTTAGCAAAAAAGAGGTTGTCGAGAGAGAATCAAAGTAATGCTTGATTTAAAGGTCATAAAACCTTCTACATCTCCGTACAGCTCACCAGTTGTATTGGAGGACAAACCTGATGGTTCGGTGCGGTTCTGCATCGATTACAGGAAATTAAACAAGATCACTGTGTTCGATGCGGAGCACATCCCAGACATTGAAGGACTTCTGTGTCAGCTCCCAGAAGGAAATTATTTTGTGAAAGTAGACCTAACTAAAGGATAATGGCAGATCCCAATGGTTGAAGCTGACAAGGAAAAGACAGCATTTCAAACACCTTTTGAACTTTTCCAGTGGACGAAAATGCCATTCGGCTTGCAAAACGCCCCAGCTTCTTGAACAGGTATGGTGAACCCAACATATAATCAATCAGAATACATCCACTACTAGTGCATCGACCAATACCTGCGTCTCTGCCAATTCTCCCAGTAAACATAAACAAATTCTGTGATTTGCAAAAAAAATCAGTAAGTCGATAGCCATAGTTATTAGGTCGACGTACATCCTGAGAACATCTCGCGATAGGGATATCAAAATCGTCAATACACAAGTGACAACTATCAGCAATAATGTCACTGATATATGTATTAAGCTTCAGAAAGTCAGGCAAACATTTAGTATAAGCATTAAAATCTCACATAAGAAGTACATGGCAGTTACGATCATGACGTATAGGACTAGATTCCAAATCATCAAAACAGTTAACTGAACCATAAGCAGTTTTCTCTGGGGGAATATAAACTGAACCGACGAGCAGATCTTTATCATAACCTGTCAACAGTTTGTTGTTGATTTTCAACCCCAAAACAGTCACTATCATCACTGGCCCCAGATTCCAATAACTGATTAAAATCTTCATATATATATATATATATATATATTTTTTTTTATAGGCAATGGCTATGCCACCGGATCTTAGATGTGAAAGGTATTTCCGACTAAACAAAGCAATAAAGTAACCAAGATTACTAAAGCAGTCCACGAAATAGTCAGTCTTGTGCATCAGTTCTACTTTCGGTGAATATAGAGTTCGTAAATTCTTTAAACTGCAAGCAAGCGACGTCTTAGTCCACAAATATTGAGGGACAGGAAAGACAAACTACATTTAGAACAAAAAACGTGAAGAACAATTGAAAACTAGAAATACTATCATGGTTTGAATACGGATGTACATCACCGCGTCCTCCAGAAGACCCCTATGGCTCACAGACAAGGAGGTGCTGCAGCCCAAGGAACTTGAAAGTCCACATCGACGCCCAACTTGAAGAGGTCGTCAGGGCTGTCCACCATCACAGCTTGCACCCTCTCCTGACCAGGAATCTCTTCAGCTCGCACCGAAGTCTGTGTCATCAGGAGTGGGTATATACCTTGTCCACTTTGTCGGACTTCTTCACAGTTGAAGAAGCCTGCTGCGAAGGACAGTCAGGTCATCGTTCAGATAGATCTTCTTGTATTGTTCTTTCTTATGCAGCTCCTCCTTCTTTCTCATGACCTCCCCTTTCACACATCTAGAAAGAAACTTTACAAGCGCGGGCTTGCACTTGCCACTCATCTTCCTGTCGTTCCTATGAACAACAGAAACGTCCGAGGTCTTCACTTCACATCCTGCCTCTTGGAACAGCGTCACTACCTTTTGATCAAGGTTCTCCTCTTCTTCTTCAGGCAGATTGATGATCCGCACTGTGTCCCGCCTGGTGTATTGTTCCTGACGATCAAGGGAGTAGTGCAGCTGCAGGTCTGATTTCTGCACTTCTTACAGAATTTCCGTGTTTTTTTCTTGAAGACAGTGTCCATCACTCCAGTGATCACCCTCTCCAATACCTTTAAAACAAACTTTGCGTTTGTTTGGCAATTGCTGGAACACGAACTTCGGCGACGCGCATCGCAATAATGTCACTGTCAACATGGACGTCATTCTACTTCTGATTCTTTCCTTTAGGCGTTTTCTTCCTGCTGATCTTCTGCTGGCACGGTTTCTTCGCATTCGGTCTGTGCAAAATGCTCTCCTGCCCCTCGTCACACACTCCTGCTGTCGACTTCCTCCCCAGCTTCTGCATGACACTGTCCAAACTAGATCTAGAATCCTGCCACTGCACTGCAGAAGTTGAGGCCTCAGCCGACATTCTCGCACAGTTCAGTTCAAAAAACCAAAACACACACACACACACACAGAGATTCAGTTTCAGTTGCAGTTTCATCAAGAAGGCGTCACTGCGTGCAGACTAGTTCATTTAACCTGCAATATATCTGCAAAGCTTTGAGACCACACTGCGCATGATTTTAAGCTGATGGATAAATGAATAACAGTTAATTTAAGATTAGAGAATTGAAGAAGAGGGCCTCGTGGCTACGACTTAGCAGATGTCTGACCTACGAATAGCCCAATGTGAAGGGGAGGGGAGGGGAGGGGAAGAATCTTCCCCGCCCCACCCCCACCAACCTCACCTAATCCAAGTTCGCATGCTAGCACCAACTGGCTGTGCGCACTCACATTTTCTGATCATTTCAAGTATGATTTTAACTTATTATAAACAGAAAAAAAGGAGATAACACCATCCCCAATGCGCAACACTCAGTGCACAAGGAATACACTTTCCTATCGAGCGCTTAATTTTTTTCTCTGTGCTCAATAAAATAAAGAAGTAAAGTACACAAGAAGCACTAACATGACCCAACACAATGTATCAAAGGCCTTAATAGAAATTTATCACGATTAGAGAGAGAGAGAGAGAGAGAGAGAGAGAGAGAGAGGTACACCTCTATCCATTGAGTTCAGAATGTAAATTTTGTACTGAAAGATAATAGATATTTATTAGTGTTGTGTAAATTTACTGAAAACATTCGTTAGAATTATCCTTCTATAATTATTTGGATTGTTTGGGTCTCCCTTTTTTTTTAATTGGAACAATGATTGATTCTGACCATTTTTGAATGTATATATCTATGTCACAAAACAGAATTAAACAAAATTTCAAGAAAATCAAGTTAGATATACACGTTTAAAGCATGTCACATTATTATCTGGCCCAGCAGTGTTTTCAGTTTGGGTTCATAAATACCATTTATAACTTTTTGTTTGATGATTGGATTGTCAGTTTCATCCTCAGATAACTCACCTGGTTCCAAGGTGTCATGTTCGCAGCTATTGAAATTATCAAAATTGTCAAAGACCTTGAAGAAGTGATCGTGCCATTGTTACCCGTTTGTTTTCATTATACCTTATGCTTTTCTTATTGATAGACCTTATCGTAGATCAAAAACGTTTCTGATCATTAAATGACCTTTTCAGTTCTCTGAGTTTTCATCTTTTTTTTTCTCTCCATTTCTTCAAATCTTTCTTTAAGAAACGCTTTGTTTTTTTTCTGTATGCTCTAATAATTTAGCTCTACGAAACATATGCAACATTCTTTTTACAAGCTTCTGTTTGCATTTACATTGAGAGAGAGAGAGAGAGAGAGAGAGAGAGAGAGAGAGACAGAGACAGAGACAGAGACAGAGAGACAGAGACAGAGACATAGAGAGAGAGGACACTTAATGGAAATCTTCTTTATCATGAGAGCGAGCCTGGAAAGGGTGAAATGGAAAAGGACGAAACCAGATGGGGCAAAGGGAAAAAGCAACACGGAAAAGAGCGAAACGTTATATCCCGATCTGTTGGTTGCCTTTAAACTTCAGGTTTCTGCCAATGGTCTCCCTGGCCATTCCGTGATGTTATTTCTGTCTTCCCCTCTGCCCTTCTCCATGAATACTTCACTGGTGGGTTGTCTTAGCAACGTCATCAGATCTTGTTACACTACCATTCCAGCGTAGAAATGTTTTAGCCGATAATTACTCAAATACATTTCTTTTTCAAAAAGCACAAGCTAAAAATACAACTGTTCACCCACAGAAGAAGAGATTACTTCAATGAAACCAGATAATCACTCTCTTAAAAAATCAATTTCGTGGTACAGCTGTTCAGATTGATTCGAATGTTTCATGTTTCATTTCGTGTTACAGCTTTGAGTTTTGATATTCAGATTTTTTTTAATCCATTCGCACGCACTAAAGAACAGTACTTTTCTTACAGCTTTGCATAACTGGTTACGCTAAATAAGTTGTGCACACAGAAACAAAGGAAAAAGTTAGACAGATTACCAAATACCGCTGACACAATTTGCTTTTATGAAACGACGAAAACAGTGGATGGGAACGGTTCTTTATAAGTGATATATACAGAGAGAGAGAGATACGGATACGGATACGGATACGGAAACTTTAATCATGATTAGGCCATTGCCCCTCATGATAGGGGTGCATAGATACAAACATTTGTCCAATCTGGCATTCATAAACAATGACATTATCCATAACATACTTAGCAGTAATATTAAGAAATGAGAATAGAACGTAGTTTTTAAAGCCTTGTATATATAGATTGACAAATTGCTAACTGTTTTCTCTAGTGAGCACGTCATGAGCAATACTAATTAAAACTGACTTGGAGTGTTATAGTATTTTGACGGTATGTATTGTGCTCTTAAGTCATGTAGAGCAGGGCAGCATAAAACAAAATGCATCTCATTTTCTTTCTCTTTTTGACAAAGTGGACATATAAGTCGTTTTCACGGTGTTGTCTATAACGATTATGATGTACTGCAATTTCGGAAATGCCAAGCCTAAATCTTACCAAATTAAACGTTAAATGTCTGTCTAAATTGACTAACAAATACGTTTTTAACATCAGGGACAGTGCAGAAGGTTCTGTACACACTAAATCTGTCACTGTTATTGATATGATAATTCCAATCTTGCCATCTGCAACAAATTAACCTTTCCCTGAAAGCTTTTAGAAACTCGCTAATCCCTTCCACGCCTTGATTCAGCCATACATATCCAAAGCCAAACATGTACAGTTTACAGCGAATATTTGAAGCCCAGTTTTTCTTATCACGCAGATCCAAATCAAAAAGCATTCAATAGGCCTTGTAGGGTAGTCTATGTTCGTCCATTCTCGTCAATTTTAGCCAGAACTTTACACATTTTACAGCCGAGTTTATGTAAATAGGATATCGGTTCGTTTCCCCATACGCCATGTCATTAGGTGTTCGCATTGCTACGCCTAAGAATCTTTTAACAGCAAACAAATGTACCTTTTCGCAATGGATTGCTGCATTGTCGAGTCCCCATAGGTCTGCACCATATTGAACAATAGGGTTGAACTTGTGAGTCAAATAACTTTAAAAAGGGAGAATAAGAATAACACTTCAATTTACATAACTTTTGCAAAATGCAAAATAACGCATTTTTTGCTCTGCTACTGAGATCACGACATGCAGCAACGAAACTTAACTTTGTTGAAAAATGAATTCCTAAGTATTTGTAAACATTCACAACCGGCATAACAATCCCGTTATATGTCCACCTTTCTCTCGCAGCTAAATGCCCCCCTTTTCTGAATACAACTATATTGCCTTTAGCCCATATTGACCTTCAACTGCAGAGTAGTAGCTGCACGTTGAAGACTATTGATCTGCGTTTGTAAACCAATGACAGTCTCAGAGAGTAAAGCAACGTCATCAGCAAGAAGTAGTATAAACAATTCAAAACACTCAAGACGTAAACATTGCACCATGTCTTCCACCCTTTATCACCTCTAATGGTAGTTCATTGATAAATAAAGAAAACAATACAGGGCTGCAGGCGTCTCCTTGTTTCACTCCACGGGTGCAATTAATGAAATCTGTTACACTACTTCCGCATTTAATTCTGGCTTTGACATTGTCATACATACTACGAATACACCTAAATATCTTTCCTTTGATGCCATTTTTCAATATGATGGGCCATAACAAGTGTCTTTCAACAGAACAAAAGCCTTTTCAAAATCAATGAAGGCTACATACAATTTACGATTAAAAACAAAACTGTTTTTTGTACGAATGCTAACAATGTAAACATATGGTCAACTGTGGAATAATCTTTTTTAAATCCTGCTTGATGTTCACCTGTCAAATTATGTTCTTTTATCCATTCCTGCAATCTATTATTAATAATTGTGTGCTGTAAATTTTACTGCTCGTATCACACAGTGAAATGCCTCTATAATTGTTTGGATCGTTAACGTCCCCCTTCTTAAACAAAGGTTGAACTATGGAGTTTGTCCAGTTGTCTGGGAACATGCCCTTTATCAAACAACGTATTTAAAAGCTTTACAAAAAAGTCAACAACTCGGTCCCCACCATACTTCAACAACTCACCAATAATTCCATCTGGTCCAGCAGCCTTACCGTTCGTTAACTTGTTTACAGCTAGCAAAACTTCTTCTCTTGATATTTGACGGTTTATAGAACTATCCTCCTCCTAATCAATATCATTGCCATTGTCAGCTAAGTTTGCTACATCTGTTATATCTGTTGTTGTTACTTCTAATTCAAGTAAATCTTTAAAATGTTTGAAACCAGTCATCGACTGTTAAAGTGTTTTGAACATGTTTCCTTTTAAAAGATATTTTATGCACAGTTTCCCAAAATTCTCTCTGATTGTTTACTGATGAAATAAGCCTATCTAGTAACATATCGTTATACTGTTTTTCTTCCTTCTTATCAGATGTTTATATTCCCTTCTTGCTATGCAGTAGGCATCGCTGTCTTCTGTTCGTCTCGTCTGTCTAAATATAGAAAGCAGCCTTTTTTTGCCTTAACTTTGCCTAGCCTACATTCTTTATCATACCAGACACTGTTTTTATCGTACTTTGTCAGATTAATTCTCTTCTTCATACAACTAGCTTGCTTTTTAATCCAGTCATTAAACATATACAGAGCACCGTTGAAATCATGATCTATCAAATGTGTGCTTGATCAAATACGGACAGTGTTTCATCTGAGAGCATTTGCTGAGTATAGACTGATTCTAGATCCTTGTTCCACACAAACTTTTTAATGAACTGGTTCATTTCTGCGGGTTGAACTTGCGATCCATTTTGTCTATTTGAAAATCTAAAATGTAATTCAATAGGGAAATGATCTGAGTCTATTCTCTCTGAAATCACCATTTCACACGAAGACATAATGATAAAGAACAGTTCCTTAGACAGAAGAAAGTAATCATTAACACTACATCCTGTCTGTGATAAGTACGTAAAATTACCATCAGTATCACCATTACATGTGCCATTTACAATCCATAGTCCAAGGGTCGTACACATATTTAATAAAACATTTCCCATAATTATTAAGAACACAGTCTGCAGACTTTCTCATGCTATTAGTAGAAAAAGAACGATTTATTAGAGAGAGAGAGAGAGAGAGAGAGAGAGAGAGAGAGAGAGAGAGAGAGAGAGAGAGAGAAAGAGAGAGGTAAGGTGATATTGGTTATAGCCCAGCCGATCGCAAAGGGCCATATCAGAGAGAGAGAGACAGACAGACAGACAGACAGACAGACAGACAGACAGACATATAAAGAATAACTAACTTACACAGAAATTGATCAACCATATGCGAATAATTTCGATTTCCGCAGCTTCGTTAGTCTATTTCGACTCATGACAAGTTCGTTGTACATAAAAAGCATTCCGTTAACATGAGCGCACAGGAATTGCAGGTATTATTTGCAGACATTTTATTTTACCATACTATTTATTTACACACACACACACACACACACACACACACACACACACACACACACACCAACGCACAAGCACACACATCCACACACACACACACACACACACACACACACACACACACACACACACATACAAATCTCTCTCTCTCTCTCTCTCTCTTGCTATGTACACACACACACACACACACACACACAGAGTTCTCTCTCTCTCTCTCTCTCTCACACACACACACACACACAGAGATAAACACACACGCATACACTTATAAACGGACACGCGCGCGCGCGAACACACACACACACACCACACACACACACACACACACACACAAAACACACGTGCGCACCCTTCACGCATGCCCACGTGCGTTCGCGCTCCACTCTCACAAAAGCCTAAGTGTGTTCTCTCTCTCTCTCTCTCTCTCTCTCTCTCTAACATACATACATATACATACATACACACACACGCAGCCACGCACGCATTCAGACACGTACGCACGCAAGCAATCGCCCACACTCACGCACACACGCATGCACGCACACACACACACACACACACACACACACGCGCGCGCGCGCACGCGCGCGCGCGCACACACACACACACACTCAACAAACAATACACATACACACTCACACATACACACACACGTACGCATGCACATACACACACACAGACACACACACAAAACACACGTGCGCACCCTTCACCCATGCACCAGTGCGTTCGCGCGCCACTCTCACAAAAGCCTGGGCGTGTTCTCTCTCTCTCTCTCTAACTGGCACACACACACACACACACACACACACACACACACACACACACACACACACACACACACACGCACCCACCTATGCGCTCACGCATACACACACGCACCCACGCACACACCTATGCGCGCACGCTCTCACGTACACACACACACACACGCACGAACACACACACACACACACACACACACACACACACACACACAAAAGCAGGCACTGCACCTAGAAACGTAGCTCCTCGGGTGTCTTTTAGCACTATCCCGGAATGGGAACTTAGTAGAGCAAATTATGATATAGACCATACAAGTTTTTAAAAAAGTGATGGACCCTTGCTGCCAACGTATGTTAAGTCACATATAAATGAAACTTATATAAATCATCTTAAAATTTATACAGATGGTTCTGTACTAGACAATCATTTGTCTGGTTCAGCATTCATAATTCCATCCTTAAAAATAGAGAAAGGTTACCACCTTGGTAAGAATATTTCCATATTTACTGCGGAACTTGTTGCCATTATTATGGCATTAAACTTTCTTCCTGATTTTCAGTTTTCCTGCATTTCAAATACTACTTTGCGTTGATTCAAAATCAGTCCTACAAGCTCTAAAATTTTCGAATACAAGTGTGAGAGCAGAACTCATATTAGAAGTCTACCACTTAATTCATTTTTTGCATTTACGTGGTTCCTACGTCGATTTTTGTTGGGTTCCATCACACTGTGGATTATCTGCTAATGAAAGGGTAGACCAATTAGCCAAAAAGGCTGCTATCACTGAGACTGATTTAACAAAGGTATGCATTCCTTTATCCTTACATGAGAGTTATAGTCTTTTAAAAGACGTATCCTGGGACTCTATTTCAAATAAACGAAAAGACACCAAAAACAAATGGGGATATTATTAACAAGATATCAGACAATAAAACAGGTATCAAGAATCTCTACCAAGAGCGGATTTTAAAAAGTTTGATTTTTAGATTGAGGCTTGATGCCTTTAAAACCAAATTCTGTAAACACGTGACTTGTATTTGTGGCCAGCAAATCACTTCGTTCCATCTACTTTTTTTGTGCAATAGAATGAAACCCTACTTACCTGCTTGGTTGTTGAACACTGAACCGTCGATATCAGCCTTTGAAGACGTCATCTCCAACGAATCAAACATTTTGGAAGTTGTTCAAGGACTGATTAAGAGCCCAATTGGACATTTACTTTAACGTCTGTGTTATTTTCCCCATCTTGGTGGTAGTTGCTTATTTAGTGTTTCTTTTGAAGTTTTGAATTCAGTTATGTGGAGGGTTTTTTTTTTTTTTTTGGAGGGGGGTGTTTATTTGTTTGTTTGCTTGTTTTTAATTATTATTTTATTTTATCTAGGCCTAATTGCATTATACATACCTACATACGCCCAAATTCAACACCAACCATTCGCATGCATACACCCAAAACATTTGGGGGGGGGGGGGGGGGGGGGGGGGTGTTTGTTTTTAATTATTATTTATTTTATCTAGGCCTAATTGCATTATACATACCTACATACGCCCAAATTCAACACCAACCATTCGCATGCATACATCCCAAAACACCACATGCACACACTCTTACATACAAGTCTAAGATCACTGTTAGGTGGATAGACGTGAAATTAAAGAACGAACACACACACACACACACATACACACACACACACACACACACACACACACTAGCGTGCGGACACACACATGCACAATTTTATTTTTCAGATTAGCAGCTGTTACGATCATGAGCACCCATTGATGGCTGAAGGACTTTTCCCGCTGAGAATCGCTGGAGAGCTGACGTCATGTAGGCTATTTTGTAGCGTGGACAGTAAATGACGTCAGGACATCAGCGTTCTACAGTCATACAGGTGGGTCTTGGACCAAGTGTTTGTTACCCGATTCTGCCCACAGTGTAGAGCTCAGAAGTACAACAGCTGCCTGATATGATATAGTATGTCAACATCATGTTGCCTTTATAGGGAACGGTTGTGCGACTGCAGATAAGTGGGTTGTAGAAGAACACTATCTGCGCATTCAGTGACAGAAAACAAAGATTAAAGTAACCAGAGACAGAATGTAAAAGTCAGTATACACGATGTTTTCAGAGAGTCGATTGTGTACTCAGTGACAGAAGATTTGTCTGCGTACTCGGTAATAGATGATAGTTGATAGTGTTTCCGATGTTAAAAGACAATGATGATTTGAGCAATCGGGAATACAAGAGATTTTTTTGTATATATATATATGCTTCGTGGTAGAAGAACATTCTGCATGTTTTTATTGATCAAAGGCAGTACTGAACAGCTTTTTCTACGCTACATCGCAACAACCATGGTGCCATTGGGCTGAAGCAGCAAAATGAATATTTCAACAGCACACCGCTTCCACAACATGTCCAATGCGTTGCGTTCATGTAGTGACAAAGTTGACGACAACCTCGGTAAGTCAGACTCTGTTCCCAATATATTCACAATTTGCATATGAATAATAGATCCGCTTGGGAAAGAAAATCAAGGGGAATATAACGCCTGTCTCTCTATCGCAGTCCGAGTTGTCTTTTCCCGGGTGGGTCAGGCAAGTAGATCAAAAGCGCTATGAATTTGAAATACACGCCCGAATAACGCTCGGGATTATACACTATGTCTGCATCGTATCACTCCTTCGTTTTGGCATTTTCTCTCCCTGGCTGGTGCAAATTTGTCTAGGGCATGGCTGCCAGTGGCATATGTTTACGTAAACAGCAGGGTCACTCTGGCTAATGCGAGTTCTATTACAGACTTTTAGACTTTCGAACATCGTCTATTCAGAATTGAGGAAATTTTGCGCTTTCTTGTGGTCAATTTTGTATCCATTTGCCTGATATCCAGTAACTTTATGTGAGAAATTGCCTGTCTTGATGTTGTATCGTTTTTCAAGTACACAGAATCTTCTTTGCAGGATACCTGATTTTATACGGGAATAGGAGATGCAAACAGAGAACACCAAAACAAACAAATAAAACGGGAAAAATATTGTCAAATCTCCTAATCATCAAGTAGACTGGGTTTTTCCGTTTACATATTTGACGCTTACAGCAAGACATGTGAGTAAGAGACCATTACGGTACAGTTGTATTGGTGCACATGATCATGTGCAGGCATGGGAGAATGTGTATCTATACACTGGCATATTTTTTTTTCATTCGCTCTTTTTTCTTCTACTGTGTGTGTGTGTGTGTGTGTGTGTGTGTGTGTGTGTGTGTGTGTGTGTGTGTGTGTGTGTGTGTGTGTGTGTGTGTTTTACATTATCTGTAAGCTGTACCCTACTTTTTTTAATTTGGATAGGTGATTTTACATTACACACTCCACATAAGCTCAAAAATGTACCCTACTTCCTTTAAAACATGTTCACTACAGGTGATTTCTTACACACACACACACACACACACACACACACACACACACACACACACACACACATGAGCACGTGCTCATAGCCTCTTGCAATCCTTTCTTTATTATTTGTAACCCTTTTGCACACTGCAGCCTCATAATATAGCAACGTAGTGTAGCGTGTATGAATTTGTCCTCACGCGGTGATGCCTGAATAGTGAAAGTGAAAGGTAAGCAGTACTAAATGGCTGTGTACAGTCCGACTAAAGCTATCAAAGTCTGCAATTCATCTGCATGGCCCTGAATCGTGCTTACTCTTTCCTGTCCTGTTTTCTTACAACACATGTGCAGTACAGTAGAGCGTGTTTCTGTACGGGTGGGGAGGATGCAGGGATGGGGAAGCGATGAGTAGAGGAGATCTGTTCTAGCCTGAATGCCATGGCAGCCGAAATTAATCTCTGCACGTGTTTTGACCAACGATCTTTGAAAAAAAAAATGATGTACGTACTCTTTCGGCATATTATCACATGTTGTTCGTCCGTCCAGTCGACGTCGACCACTTCAGTAATCTTGGAGTTGACAGGGATGAGACATTTAGTGGATACGCAGGTGGCTGATCAAGCCGATTCTTGCGAGGAATGTGCGGTGACAGCTTAGATAGGGTATGTGCGAGACGTCCTCTCGATTGCTGGCGCAGACTTTCCTTGCCTATATCTTTTGTCTTGCTGCAGCTGTCCTTTCTTCTCAGAACTGGTGCCTTTGTGGATAGTGTAGTGGGTTCCATAGTTGGTGTGATGTGCCCAGTGTTTCGGCGAAACGTATGTGTGATGGTAACCTCTCACTTTCAGTCTCCACCGTTGACCAGCACCGCTGATTGCAACAATGCTAAAAAATAGCAGCAGAATGCGTCAGTCTTTCCCCGTCAGTATACAGCTCTCCACCAGCAAGCCCTATATAGTCTTCATGGCAATGCACGTCAACTGGGACCTTATGGAATCAGCATAGACTACAGGGGACTTGGAGGAAGTCTGGTCCCAAGACGTGTGGCATGTAGACCCTCCGGTGTGTGGATACGATCTGATGCCCACAAATCAGACTCCTGGTTACGGGTCAAATAACTTTACTGTCTTGTGAATGTCTCAGGAGAGCCAAAGGCTGAGGGAGTAAACCATAAAAGAAAATCCAGAGTGGAGCCCTTAAGGCGTTGGTCTACACACCGTGACACCTTCCGGCAGCTCCTGCAGACGCACTGGCACCATACAGTACTGGCTTGTCCTTTCCGTTGGATCGTAGCAGCTAAGCCAAGAGGGGGATTCTAGCGATTGGGTACACCAGGATTTCCACACACTTCGCCCAGACCTCCACCCTAGAGAGGTCACTCCAGTGCCGCTATGACAGCGACAGAAACGACACGGGAGATGTTTTTGCGATGGCAAAAGAATGGCAATGGTGACAAGATACTACGCTAATAATTGCATGGGGGATAAGAAAGTATTGAATTACAACACCCACATAACAATGCCAATACATACATCAACAATACACCAATGAACCGCCCAGTGTGTCATATTTGGAACAGCACAAAACTTATTTAGGAAACCGACACCGCTTAAGGGTCGATTTGTAATAGACTGGCCAGTATAGGTAACCCCTGATTCTGATCACACACTATACTGACAAAAAATCACGTAGCAGTGATTCCTACCCCTTAACAAATTCCCAAATTGCTGATGTCACTAGGATAAACACAGACAATGAGATGATGATCTCTCCTGACCACCCCTCACCGCGAAGCTGGAGGGGCGACATAGAATGGGTAGCCAAGAGGGAGATATGTAGGCGAAGATTTTCCCCACCCAGATGATGAAGACTGAAGATATCCCCTTGCCACCTTTTACCCGCAGGCAGGAGAGTGGTGTCGTAGAAAGGCAAGCGCGAGGAAAATGATGATGATGAAGTAGAAGAAGGATCACTCTAATCTGAGGGGTGAAGGCACAAGCAGGGGCGAGGAAGACTTCACCCTCTCCCCTCTGCAGAACGCCGCCGCCGGACAACCCAACAGCGACCCGGATGTAGGAGCGCCGATCAGCAACAGCTGACTCTGGTGATGCAAGGACCCCGAGTTCTCTGCTTGCCTCGCTTCTGTCCGCAGTCTGTCGGCAAGATGCTGGCCGCTGTTTGCCGTCCCAGACAGCAAAGTCATGCACATGCACAAAAATGTCAGGCATGGAAAACACCAGTTCCCCTGATGACCGTGCAAACCCCAGACAAAAGTGCAGCAAAGATTCTGAGTAACGAAACAGTTATTGCACACAGTACACCCAACAGGATGTTACATGTCTGAGCTCATAATTGCATCTGACAAATTCAGGGGCCTTCCCAGTTCAACACACTGCTAGCCTGGCTTTGGTCCCCAGCCTGTTGGCGAGATACTGGCCGCTATTTGCCATCCCAGACAGCAAACGCCTCCTACACCCATCCATAGGAAATTCATGGCCGCTACCCTCACCCACATGAAATCCATGCCTCACCCCCATCCCCATGAAATCCATGCCCCCACCCCCATGAAACCCATGTCGCCTACACTCATCACACCCCCATCTATAAATCCAAGCCCCCTACCCCCATCCATAGGAACTCCATGCCCCCTACCCCGTCCATATGAAATCCATGCCTCCTACCACCATCCATATCAAATCTATGCCCCCTACCCCCGTCCACATCAAAATCATGTCCCCTACCCTCATCCCCATGAAATCCATGCCTCTTACCCCTCCCATATGAAATCCATGCCCCCTACCCCATCCATATGGAATCCATGCCCCCTGCCTCCATCCATATGAAACCCATGCCCCCTACCCTTATCCCCATGACCCACACCCCCTACGCCCATCCATGCAAAATCCATGACCCCTACCCCAATCCACATGAAATCCATGACCCCTACCCCCATCCACATGAAATCCATGCTCCCTACCCCCATCTGTATGAAATCCATGACCCCTACCCGCATCCCATATGAAATCCATGCCCCCTACCCCCATCCATATGAAGATCAAAAGTCTGCACTGCCAGCAAGGTATACCCTACATCCACGTCCGCTAACCTCGACGCATGTCAAGCGCTATATTTGAACCCCAACTACCCCCATTCCCCCCAACCATGCCACGTTCTTGATCCGCGACCGCCGTATCCCCACGGGTGTCATACGTTGTATCAGCGTCCTCCATACCCGCCGTTATGTTCTACACTACATCTGCGACCCCTCACCCCCATCCATGTCTCACGCTGCATCCAGATAGTTGTACCCATGGCATACCCTGCATCCACAACGTTGTACCCATGGCATACCCTACATCCACAACGTTGTACCCATGTCACACACTGCATCCACAACGTTGTACCCATGTCACACACTGCATCCACAACGTTGTACCCATGTCACACAATGCATCCACAACGTTGTACCCATGTCACACAATGCATCCACAACGTTGTACCCATGGCATACCCTTCATCCACGTTCTATGTACCCTCCACATGTCAACCCACGCCCCTCTGCAATACACGCTCTATGTCCCGCCCTTCATCTGCGTCCCCTCTGCCCCATTACGCTCACCGTGTTACGCTCTTCAGCAACCACTTCTTCCCCCCAATACGCCCACCATGTCACGCCCTTCATCCAGTCCCCTCTGCCCCCAATACTTCCACCATGTCACGCCCTTCATCCAGTCCCTCTGCCCCAATACTTCCACCATGTCACGCCCTTCATCCAGTCCCTCTGCCCCAATACTTCCACCATGTCACGCCCTTCATCCAGTCCCTCTGCCCCAATACTTCCACCATGTCACGCCCTTCATCCAGTCCCTCTGCCCCAATACTTCCACCATGTCATGCCCTTCATCCAGTCCCTCTGCCCCAATACTTCCACCATGTCCACGCCCTTCATCCAGTCCCTCTGCCCCAATGCGCCCACCATGTCACGCCCTTTTATTCAGTCCCACTGCCCCAATACGCCCACCATGTCACGCCCTTCATCCAGTCCCTCTGCCCCAATACGCCCACCATGTCACGCCCTTTATTCAGTCCCTCTGCCCCAATACGCCCACCATGTCACGCCCTTCATCCAGTCCCTCTGCCCCAATACGCCCACCATGTCACGCCCTTCATTCAGTCCCTCTGCCCCAATACTTCCACCATGTCACGCCCTTCATCCAGTCCCTCTGCCCCAATACTTCCACCATGTCACGCCCTTCATCCAGTCCCTCTGCCCCAATACTTCCACCATGTCCACGCCCTTCATCCAGTCCCTCTGCCCCAATACTTCCACCATGTCACGCCCTTCATCCAGTCCCTCTGCCCCAATACTTCCACCATGTCACGCCCCATCCAGTCCCTCTGCCCCACGCCCACCCACGCCCTCCCTCTGCCCCAATACTTCCCACCATGTCACGCCCTTCATCCAGTCCCTCTCTGCCCCAATACTTCCACCATGTCACGCCCTTCATCCAGTCCCTCTGCCCCAATACTTCCACCATGTCATGCCCTTCATCCAGTCACTCTGCCCCAATACTTCCACCATGTCACGCCCTTCATCCAGTCACTCTGCCCCAATACTTCCCACCATGTCCACGCCCTTCATCCAGTCACTCTGCCCCAGTACGCCCACCACGTCACGCCCTTTATTCAGTCCCCCTGCCCCCCCCAATACGCCCACCATGTCACGCCCTTTATCCAGTCCCACTGTCCAAATACGCCCACCATGTCATGCCCTTATTCAGTCCCCCTGCCCCAATAATCCATGTCACGCCCTTAATCCAGTCCCTCCGCCCCAATAATCTATGTCACGCCTTTTCGTCCAGTCCCTCTGCCCCAACAATCCATGTCACATCCTTTATTCAGTCCCTCTGCCCCAATAATCCATGTCCCACCCTTTATCCAGTCCCTCTGCCCCAATAATCCATGTCACACCCTTTCTCCAGTCCCCTCTGCCCCAATAATCCATGCCACGCCCATTTTCAGTCCCTGTGCCCCAATAACCCATGTCACGCCATGCTTACGTGCTTCCTCCTCCCCATTACGCCCATCATCATTGTGCATGAATCCCCACCCTTCCCTGCCCATAAGCCCACCCATTTCTCATGCTGCAACTACTCCACCCACCCCTCCAGTTTTGCCCACACACGTCCATTATCCCCTCAGCCACAAGAAGCCTAGCCACCCACGACCTTCATCCACGCTCTCTCTGCCCCAATATCCCCACCAACGTCACATCCTTCATCCACGCCCCCCATCTGCCCCAATACCCCCCCCCACGTCATTCCCCATCATCCATTGCCCTCTAAATTAATACCCCAACCCACATCACACCCCTTTATCCAAGCCCCCCCCCCCCCCCCCCTCTACCCCAATAGCCCCATCCAAGTCACACACCTTCGTCCACGCCCCCCTCTACCCCAATACCCTCACCCACGTCACACCCTTCATCACACACACCCCCCCTACCCTCACCCACGTCACACCCTTCATCCACCCCCCCCCCCTCTACCCTCACCCATGTCACACCCTTCATCCACGCCCCCCTTCTACCCAAATACCCCCAACCACGTCACACCCTTCATCCACGCTCCCCCCCCCCCCCACTCTACCCCCACCCACGTCACACACAATTCATCCATGCCTCTCCCTCTACCGGTACCCCAACCTACGTCACGCCCCTCATCCACGCCCCCACCCCCTCTATCCCCACTCACGTCACACCACCCATTCATCCATGCCCCCCCTCTACCCCAACCTATGTCACGCCCCTCATCCACCCCCCCTCTACCCCCACCCATGTCACACCCTTCTTCCCAGCTCCCCCCTCTACCCCAATAGCCCCACCCACGTCACAACCTTCATCCAACAATCCCCCTCCCCTCTACACCAATAACACAACCCATGTCACATCTTTCACACCCACGCCCCTTCTTCCCCAATAGCCCCACCCACGTCACACCCTTCATCAATGACGCCCTCTACCCCAATATCCCCACCCACGTCACGCCACGCCCCTCATCCACGCCCCCTCTACCCCAATACTCCCACCCATGTCACGCCCTTCATCCACGCCCCCTCTACCCCAATACCCCATCCACTCAGACCCTTTACCCATCCCCTGTGCCCCCAAATGCACACCTACTCACACCCCTTATCCATCCTTGTGCCCCCAATGCACACCCACTCACGCCCTTTATCTATCCCCTGTGCCCCCAAATGCCCATCCTCTCACGCCCCTCATCTGCCTCAAAATGCCCATCCACTAGCGCCACCCCTCATGCCATGCCCTGTTCCCTCATCCATGTCACGCCCTGAAATCTATGCATCCTGTACACCCACCCATGTCACGCCCTGCGTCCTCCATATCTGTTATGCTCTAAAATCTGCCTCCCCCATCCCTACCCCATCAAATCCATAACATGCCCTGAAATCAGCCTCCCCAACCCTTCCAATACTCCATCCATGTCGGGTGCTGTCCCCCCCCCCCCCCCCCCCCCCAAGTCCAACCATGTCACGCCCTGAAACGACCCCCTGACGCATCCCCACCCCTTACCTGTTCCCCCAACCTTTTATCATGATCTAAAATCTGCGTCCCCTACCCCCACCCATACGGAGTCCCAAGAGACTGAACTCCCTGTACTCCCACCAATGTCACACCCAGCATCCACAGCCCCAGTCCCCCCACCTATGTTATACCCTGTATTTGTACCTTCCCTCCTCTTGTCCCTCATCCATCCCCTCTGCTTCGGGTAGGCCCAGCACGTCACACCCTTCATCCGCTACCTTTGCCCCTATAAGACAGCCACGTCACGTCCTTCATCCGCGTCCCACTCTGCCCCAATACAACACCATGACATTCCCTTCATTTACATCCCCTTTCCCCCAATACCACACACCCATGACACTCCCTTCATCCGCATTCCCTCTGCCCTAATACCCACACCCATGACATTCCCTTCATTCGCATTCCCTCTGCCCCAATACCACACCCATGCCATTTTTCTTCATTCACCCCCCCCCCCCCCCCTGCCCCAATACCACACCCATGACATTCCCTTTCATTCGCATTCCCTCTGCCTCAATACCGCACCCACAACATTCCCATAATGTACGTCCCCTCTACCCCAATACCGCACCATGACATTCCCCATCATCCACGTCCCCTCTACCTCAATAAGACACCCAGACATCCCCCATCATCATCCACGTCCCCTCTACCTCAATAAGACACCCACGTGACATCCTTCTTCCGCGTCCCTTCTGTCCCAATTCCACACCCATGACATTCCATTTCATTCGCATTCCCTCTGCCCAAATACCACACCCATGACATTCCCTTCATCTGCGTCCCCCATTTCCCCAATACGACACCCATGACATTCCCTTCATCTGCGTCCCCATTTCCCCAATACCACACCCACGACATTCCCTTCATCTGCGTCCCCATTTCCCCAATACCACACCCACGACATTCCCTTCATCTGCGTCCCCTTTTCCCCAATACCACACCCATGACATCTCTTCATCTGCGCCTCCTCTGCCTCAGACACCCCTACTACACACCCATTAACTGAGCCTCCTTTATCCGAATACGCCCATCATATCACGCCTTTCATCTGCACACCCCTCTGCCTCGATAAGATGCCCATGTAACCCCTTCATCTGCACACCCCTCTACCTCGATAAGATATCCGTGTAACACCCTTCATCTGCACCCCCTCTACCTCAATAAGATATCCGTGTAACACCCTTCATCTGCACCCCCTCTACCTCAATAAGATATCCGTGTAACCCCTTCATCTGCACCCCCTCTACCTCGATAAGATATCCGTGTAACACCCTTCATCTGCACCCCCTCTACCTCAATAAGATGTCCATGTAACACCCTTCATCTGCACCCCCCTCTACCTCAATAAGATATCCGTGTAACACCCTTCATCTGCACCCCCTCTACCTCAATAAGATGTCCATGTAACACCCTTCATCTGCATCCCCTCTACCTCGATAAGATATCCGTGTAACACCCTTCATCTGCACCCCCTCTACCTCAATAAGATATCCATGTAACACCCTTCATCTGCACCCCCTCTACCTCAATAAGATATCCGTGTAACACCCTTCATCTGCACCCCCCTCTACCTCAATAAGATGTCCATGTAACACCCTTCATCTGCACCCCCTCTACCTCAATAAGATATCCGTGTAACACCCTTCATCTGCATCCCCCCTCTGCCTCAATAAGATATCCGTGTAACACCCTTCATCTGCTGCACCCCTCTACCTCAATAAGATGTCCATGTAACCCCTTCATCTGCACCCCCTCTACCTCAATAAGATATCCGTGTAACCCCTTCATCTGCATCCCCTCTACCTCGATAAGAAGATATCCGTGTAACACCCTTCATTTGCAAACCCTCCTCTGCCTCCATAAGACGTCCATGTAACACCCTTCATCTGCACCCCTCTACCTCAATAAGATATCCGTGTAACACCCTTCATCTGCACCCCTCTACCTCGATAAGCTGTCCGTGTAACACCCTTCATTTGCAAACCCCTCTGCCTCCATAAGATGTCCATGTAACACCCTTCATCTGCAACCCCTACCTCAATACGTCTGCCATGTCTCGCCCTTCATCCGCAGCCCCTGTGCCCCAATACGCCTACCCATGTCACGCCCTGTACTGGTGCCCTCTCTGCTCCAATATGCCCACCCGTGTCACACCCTGCATCATCATCACCCTTCTGCCTCAATCCACCCACGCGTGTCACCGCCCTGTATCCATGCTACATCTGCCCCAGTATGCTCACCTGCATCACTTCCTACATGGACGCCTCCTGTACGCCCACCCTGTTCTGCCCCGAAATCTTCATACCCTGTTCCGCAACTCAGGTCACGTCCTGAAATCCACGCCCCCTTTACCTCGACCCATGCGAGACCCTGGAATTTATGCACCCTGCCTGCCCACCCAAGTTGCGCTCTTCCCTACCCTACCCCCACCTGCATCATGCTCTAAAATCCGCGTTTCCCGTATCCAGACCCATGTCATGCCCTGAAATCAGCAAACTCCTTTGTCTCCTCGCGCGCCCCCCCCCCCCCCCCCCCCCCCAATTGTGTCACGCCCTGAATTCTACTACGCCCCCACCCCCCTCCCAACTTATGTCATGATCTGAAATCCGTGCCTCCCACCACAACCCGTGTCAAGCTTTGGAATATGTGCTCCTTGTACTCCCACCCATGTTTACACCCTGTATTCACACCCCCTGTACTACCGACCATGTTTACGCCTTTGCATATTCACCCCCCCCCCCCCCCCCCCCCCCCCCCGTCCCCCTTCCTGCTCCCACCCATGTCAAGCCCTGAAATCTGCGCTCCCTGTATCACCACTCATTTCATGCCCTGTACCTGCACCTCCTCCCCATCACTCCACCCATGTCACGCCTTGTATCTGCACCTCCTCCCCGTCACTACACCTATGTCACGCCCTGTACCTGCACCTCCTCCCCAACAATCCACCCATGTCACGCCCTGTATCTGCACCTCCTCCCAATCACTCCACCTTTGTCACGCCCTGTATCTGCGCCTCCTCCCAATCACTCCACCCCTGTACCTGCACCTCCTTCCCGTCACTCCACCCCTGTCACGCCCTGTATCTGCACCTCCTCCCCATCACTTCACCCCTGTATCTGCACACTCCTCCCCGTCACTCCACCACTGTCACGCCCTGTACCTGCACTTCCTCCAACTATAACACGCCCTGTATCCGCACCTCCCCCCTCCCTGTCACTCCGCCTATATCACGCTCTGTATCCACACCTCCTCCCTCCCTGTCACACTCCGCCTATATCACGCCTGTATCCGCACCTCCTCCCTCCCCCTCCCTGTCACTCCGCCTATATCACGCTCTGTATCCACACCTCCTCCCTCCCTGTCACTCCGCCTATATCACGCCTGTATCCGCACCTCCTCCCTCCCTGTCACTCCTCCCTATATCACGCCCTGTATCCCCACCTCCTCCCTGTCTGTCACTCCGCCTACATCACGCCCTGTATCTGCACCTCCTCCCTCCATATCACTCCGCCTATATCACGCCCTGTATCCACACCTCCTCCATCCATATCACTCCGTCTATATCACGCCCTGTATCCGCACCTCCTCCCTATCACTCCACCTATATATCACGCCATGTATCCGCACCTCCTCCCTGTCACTCTGTCTATATCACGCCCTGTATCCGCACCTCCTCCCTCCATATCACTCCGCCTATATCACGCCCTGTATCCGCACCTCCTCCCTGTCACTCCGCCTATATCACGCCCTGTATCCGCACCTCCTCCCCCGTCACTCTCCGCCTATATCACGCCCTGATCCGCACCTCCTCCCTCCATATCACTCCGCCTATATCACGCCCTGTATCCGCACCTCCTCCCTCCATATCACTCCGCCTATATCACGCCCTGTATCCGCACCTCCACCCTCCTTGTCACTCCGCCTATATCACGCCCTGTATCCGCACCTCCTCCCTCCTTGTCACTCCGCCTATATCACGCCCTGTATCTGCACCTCCTCCTCCCTCCTTGTCACTCTGCCTATATCACGCCCTGTATTCGCACCTCCTCCCTCCTTGTCACTCCGCCTATATCACGCCCTGTATCTGCACCACCTCCTCTCCCTGTCACTCCGCCTATATCACGCCCTGTATCCGCACCTCCTCCCTCCCTGTCACTCCCCCTATATCACGCCCTGTATCCGCACCTCCTCCCTCCCTGTCACTCCGCCTATATCACGCCCTGTATCCGCACCTCCTCCCTCCCTGTCACACTCCGCCTATATCACGCCCTGTATCCGCACCTCCTCCCTCCCTGTCACTCCCCCTATATCACGCCCTGTATCCGCACCTCCTCCCTCCTTGTCACTCCGCCTATATCACGCCCTGTATCCGCACCTCCTCCCCGTCACTCCGTCTATATCACGCCCTCTATCTGCACCTCCTCCCTGTCACATCACCCATGTCACGCCCTGTAGCTGCACCTCCTCCCCCTCACCCCTATATCTGTACCTCCTCCCCGTCACTCCACCCATGTGACGCCCTGCAACATGGACCGCCGTAACTCATGTCATACGCCGTCTTCACGTCCTTTTTTACCCGCTACCGCTGCATCCTAGACACTGTACCCATAGCATACCCTGCATCCACGTCCCACATACATCCACTTGCCATACCCCGTATTCGGTTCTCCCCCTCCCCCGTCCTTTTCACAACCAGCATCTATGTACCCACTACTCCCCCACACACACATCCATGTCACGTCCTGCACCTGTGACTTGCCTTACGCCCGCCCGCCGACTGAACGAATGAACGAGAGAATGACCGACTGAACGAATAAATGACCCAGAGACAGACTAAGCGAGTGAACGAAGGAATGACCGATGACCCACTGAACAAAGAAATGAGTGAACGAACGACCGGCTGAACGAATGACCGACTGACTGATTGAACGAATGAATGACCGAACGGACCGACTGGCTGACTGAACTAATGAAAGACCGAACGACCGACTGGACGAATGATCGACCAAACGACCGACTAAACGAATGAATGCCCGAACGACCGACTGATTGATTGAACTAACGAATGACCGACCGACCGACTGAACGAATGACTGACTGAACGACCGACTAAACGAATGACTGACTGAACGACCGACTTAACGAACGAGTGATCGACCAAACACTATCACTAGTAAATGACCGACTGAACGAATGATGATGACTGAACGACCGACCAACCAAACAAATTTACTAACGAATGACCGGACGACCAACTGATCGACTGAACGAATGAAGAAATGAACGAGTGACCGACCGACCGCACGAAAAAAAAAAAACAGAAACAAACGAACGGACAATTAAATGAAAGGACGAAAGAATGAAATGAATTTAGGAAAAAAAAAAAGTAAGAACGAAAAAAAAGTGACAAATACTGTACCAAAGAACGGAAGGAACATAAACGATTGTAGAGGGATCAAACAAAGGATAGGTTAATCTTAGAAGGAAAAGTGGGGAAAAGATGTTAAAAAGAATGAAAGAAAGAGGGGAATAGAAGTGTGTGTGTGTGTGTGTGGGGGGGGGGGGGGGGGGGGGAGATAGGATGGAAAAGACAGGTGGAGGAAGAGAGAAAGAAAGGAAGACTGTGTGTGTGTGTGTGTGTGTGCGTGTGTGTGTGTTGTTGTTTTATAGTCTGTTCACACTTGGTGATATTAGACTTTACAAGAGGTGGGGGGGCGGGGAAGGGGGGGGAGGGAGTGTGTGTGTGTGTGTGTGTGTGTGCGTGTGTGTGTGTGTTTTCTGCCTGTGCCTCTGTGCGCTCGCGTGTGTGCATGTGTGTGCGTGCGTGCGTGCGTGTGCGTGCCTGTACGTGTGCGTGTACGTGTGTGTGCGCGAACGGGCGCAGATGTTTGTATTCGTGCGTGCGCATGCGCGCGCGCGCGTGTGTGTGTGTGTGCGCGCGCGCGCGCGCGTGTGTTTGTGTGCACGTACGTGCGTAGATATTTGTATTCGTGCGTGCGCATGCGCGTGTGTGCGCGCGCGCGCGCGCGCGCGTGTGTGTGCAAATACAGGTCCAATCTTAACTGTTAGTCTATCTAAATTTGACTGTAAATGCGTGTCTGACATTACTGTTAATGTAATGTCTTTCGTAATAATATTACACACACATACATACATACACACACATATACAGAGAGAGAGAGAGAGAGAGAGAGAGAGAGAGAGAGAGAGAGAGACACACACACACACTGACACTCTCTCTCTCTCTCTCTCTGAAAACTCGACAGTATTAAATTCTTGAAAAATAAACGTCTAAACCTCGACCGGTTCGAAGCGAGGTCCAGATAGTATATCCAACACGCATAGGCGCGGCGCGCGCGCGCTCTTTGTGTGTGTGTGTGTGTGTGTGTGTGTGTGTGTGTGTGTGACTTCAATTTTACGTTTGTTCACATTTGTGATATTAGAGAGAGAGAGAGAGAGAGAGAGGAGAGAGAGAGACAGACACAGAGACAGACAGAGAGAGAGAGACAGAGAGAGAGAGAGACAGACAGACACAGAGACAGAGAGAGAGAGAGAGAGAGAGAGACAGAGAGAGAGAGATGCATAAACGTCTGTGACGATGCAAGTGTATGCATAATGTGGTTATCTAAGTGCATATAAATGTCCCTTTAAACATTCCTACACATACCAACAAGTAATCTTAAACTAAGTGTTAACCTGGACCACAAATTAAAGTAAAAACGCCGAAGTGTGTGTGTGTGTGTGTGTGTGTGTGTGTGTGTGTGTGTGTGTGTGTGTGTGTGTGTGCGTGCGTGCTTGCATGAGTGCTTGCGCGTGTGTCAGAGAGAGAGAGAGAGAGAGAGAGAGAGAGAGAGAGAGAGAGAGAGAGAGATTTAAACATCCCTACAACATACCTACAAGTAATCTTAACCTAAGTGTTAATATGGACCAAAAATTAAAGTAAAAACGCCGAAGTGTGTGTGTGTGTGTTGTGTGTGTGTGTGTGTGTGTTCGCGCGCGCGCGAGCGCGTGTGAGTGTGTGTGTGTGTGTGTGTGTGTGTGTGTGTGTGTGCGTGCTTGCATGAGTATGTGCGTGTGTCAGACTGAGAGAGAGAGAGAGAGAGAGAGAGAGAGAGAGAGAGAGAGAGTGACAGTGTGTGTGTATGTGTGTGTGTGTGTGTGTGTGTGTGTGTGTGTGTGTGTGTGTGTGTGTGCTCGCTTGCGTGCGTGCGCGCGCGCGCGTGTAAGACAGAGAGAAAGACAGAATGTGTGTGTGTGTGTGTGT
>JADBJO010005496.1:70000-82500 GCA_016801955.1 Conus betulinus
TTCATTCCAAATTTTTCTTAACCAAAACTGAGAAGCACAAGGAGTCACTGGTTCTATGTATTGTGCTATTATTTTCTTTATAGCTTTTGGTTTAGTGTTGTATTGACTTGCTCTGCATGCACATGTGTTTCCTCTCTTTCCCCTCTTTGGACCCACCGTAGCCATGGTTTTGGAAAAGCATTGACCAACAGGTTGTATTCAATGATGGTGTTTGGTTTATTTGGACCCAGTATATTCTGGATTTCCTCTAGGGTTAACAGTCGATTTTCATCTTGGTGAATAACATCTCTCACATGAGTGATTCTTTTCTCTTGCCATGCATTAAAAAGCAGTGTGTTTGCTTTCTATGGGTGATCAATGCATTGTTAAAGAGTAGCTGACTGTGGAAATTATCGCTTGTTACTTCTGATAAAGAAGTAACCGATTTGCTTTCTAGATAACTACGAATAACTTCTTTCCAAAAGGCATTGTCTATTTCATCTAATCCTTTTACTTCACGTGCTTTACAATTGATGTAGAAAATACTGTCATACTTTGCCAGTTTTTCATATGCCATTTTGGAATATACTCCCCCAGTTTTGATTATCGGTAACTTCAAATAGTTTTCCAGCCCATTGTAGATTCAAGTATTTTTGCTGGTCAATCATGTTAATCATTGTAATACCTCCTTCTTCTACTTCAGCTTCCATTATTTTTTTTTTCACTTTTTCAAATGCTTTTCTGTTGCTTTGTTTTTTTCTGCCATAAGAATTTATATAAGATAGTATTAATCTTACTTAAAATGTTGCTTGGAATACTAATGGATTGCATACATATGTAAACTGACTAATAAGAAAACTTTTAATCACTACCATCTTACCAAAAATACTTAGGTCTCGTTTGCTCCAATCCCTTATCATTCTATTTACGTGCTCTAATCTGTGTGTCCAGTTGTCTTCAATTTCTTTTGCTAATCTATGTGCTTCAAAGTATATACCCAGTATTTTTTTTATCTTAGTAACTATAGTAAATGGGATGTTTTCATTAGCAAGTTGTCCTATTCTTAAAGCTTTTTTTGTTTTTTGTGTATTCATTTTAAGCCCAGAAAATCTTTCAAACCTGGAAAGTATTTCAACCGATGTATGCATATCTTGCGCATGTTTCAAAAACAGAGTTGTGTCGTCAGCAAACTGTTTTATTTTCAAGTACATTGGATCAGTCTGAGATGTCATAGGTAACTTTATTCCTTCTATACTGCTATTTCTTATTTTGATAGCGAGAAGTTCCACTGCTAATACAAAGACTAGAGGGGAAAATGGACATCCTTGTCGAATGCCACATAACACATCAAATGGCTCAGAAAATCCATCCTCCATTACTAATAGAGATAACAGTCCCATTGTTTAAGACATATACCCATTTTCTAAAGTCTGCTCCGAATCCAAAGACTTCCAATGCCTGATACAAAAATGTTTTTTTGATATAGAGTCAAATGCTTTAGAATAGTCAATTGCTAGAAGATACCCTGCTTTTTTAGTTATGTTAAGGTAGTTAATCGCATCGTCAATAGATCTTATTATTGTTGAAAATATTTCTCCCTCTAATGTACCCCGCCTGATCTTAGTATTTTGCTTCTATATTGGAATGATGATTTTTTTCATATCTTTGCATGAAACAATACGGAGTAATTTTGTTTCCACATACGCAAACTACGTTTCTTTTTTTACATATGTTGTTTTTAAATGCATAAGTTTCCACCTGTGTATTATGAGAGTAATTGTCTGTTTAGAATAAAATTCGCTTTGATTCTTTGGATATCAAACTGTTCTTTATAGACGTGATTTACCATACTATATTCGAAAGCTTTCCAGATATGCGACTTAACCAAGTTACACTGTTCGTGTACTGATCAGGGGAAATCAAACAGTTCTGAATCAAAACTAGTTCTGGCTCCACGTTTAGCTGCCCTGTCTACTTTTTCATTATAATGAAAAGAACAATGTGAAGGAATCCAACAAAAAGCTACATGGGTTCCTCTTCCAATTATCATGTGTATCATACAACTTATCTCTATGATCATTTCAAGTCTTGCGTGCAATTGAAAAACTTTAAATGCCTGAAGAGCTGATTTAGAATCAACACAGAACAGAATTTATTTATTTATTTTTTTAAGCTTAAAAGGTAATTTAAAAACCAGTGTGTGTGTGTGTGTGTGTGTGTGTGTGTGTGTGTGTGTGTGTGTGTGTGTGTAGCCATGTCTGTGAAAGTAGCCGTGTAAGTTCATGTGTGTGTGCACCTACGTGTATCCTTGCAGTTATTTGAATGAAATGGCTGATCACATAATATCAGTCATAACTATTTGCAAGACAAAAATTAACTTTAAATGAAATAAACTTTAAAATAAAAAGGCATAAAATCACAGAAAGAAAACAGAATCAGTTAAACAAAAAAGTAAAATAATACGAGAGAGAGAGAGAGAGAGAGAAAGAGAGAGAGAGAGAGAGAGCGCGAGCGAGATGATGCTGATGATTATCATTATGATCATGATTATGATGATAGTGAGGAGGAGGAGGAGGAGAAGGAGGAGGAGGAGGAGGAGAATGAAGGAGAGGAAGATACCTGTAAAATGATGAATTATAGACAAGATGGCATGAGCAGAACGTGAGATAGATGAATGATAGACAGGAACGGATGTATAAAACGTAAAACGGTAGACTGGAGAAAAAAGAGGAGAACGTGGTAAAGAAGAATGACGGTCGGGAGGAGACGACAACGTGTGGAGAAGAATCAATGACGGACCGTAGAGAAGAAGAGAACGCCAGAACGATCATTAGATGAGAGGCCTGGGAGAACAGAACAGATCGTGAGACTGATGACTGATGGAATGAATTCGGGAATAAAGAATGGTTAACGGCAGATCTGTAGGCATGGCGACATATACAGTTGCTTATAGCCCAGCCGATCGAAAAGGGCCATATCAGGGTTGTCACCACCGTTGAAGTCAAGTCATTTCACAAGTCACACACACACACACACACACACACACACACACACACACCTCTCTTTAAAATACACCTTCTAAATACGCACCAAAAACTTCGCTAAAAATCTTTCTTCCGTAAAAGATTAGATCAGAACAAAAATGTGTATCTCTTTCAGAAACGCAAAGATCACATAAGGTCGGATATCTCTGAACAAGGATTTCGTGAAGTCTGCTTTAAAGTGTTTATGTCTCACGTCGTGCAAGTCCTAGCACTCTAAAAGAATATGTTTCACTGTGAGGGGAACATGACATGAAATGCACCACGGAGCTTCTTCACGTTTTCAAAGGTAACAACAGGCGTAAAACGAGTGGCCTTTATACAAACGGTACAGGAGTGTTTCTTCTTTACGGCCGCCCCGTGAAAATGGTAAAAGTCTTTCTGGTTTGGACGGATCTTTCAGTTTGTTATCCGTCTATGAGTTTAATTCCTCTTGCCAGAGAACTTTAACATAAGCCTGTGCTTTGGTTTCAGATCAGTGCATGGATAGGCAATTTGCTCAACTCTTTCTTTGTGGCACTCTTGGCAAATTAATCAACCACCTTGTTGCCTTGGATGCCCACATGGCTGGGAACCCAAGCAAAAACTATGTTGTATCCATCTGATTCCAGAGATGTGTACGGTTCGAATACTCTCAGTAGTTAAGGGTGTTTAAGATTACGGCCGGCAATGACCTCCGAAGCAGAAAGGGAGTCTGACATAATGTGGAAATCTTTATGTTTCCATTGAGAGAGAATTTTAAGAGCGAAGACCAAGGCTGTCAACTCAGCAGTGTAGATTGAGCTGTCGATGGGAATGTGTTTAGAACATATCTTAGGGAGGTCTGTGGCACACAGTACAGCAGAGGCAACTCCCTTCTCAGATACGGAACCGTCCGTGAAAATTGCTTTGAAGGATGGAAACTTGGAACACAGTTCAGCGAAAAGGGACTTGTATGCCAAGGAACTAGTGGTATCGGGAAACTTGGATGAATCACACACGACTCCAAAGTCTATATCTGCTTTGTCAAATGGGGAAGAATATGAATTCTCAAGGGTGGAATGGATCTGGGGTGATCATCAAATTTCTTTTGGAAGTTGGAGTCGAAAACACAGTCATATGCAGGGTTTTGGGGGTTCAGAAGTTAGACTGAAACAGTAGTTCAATGCAAGTCTCAGTCGACAGTTTGAGAGGGATGGGTTTCCTGCCTCAGCATGCAGGTTGTAAACAGGGGTGGTGCGGAATGTGCCCAGACACAATCGAAGTCTTTGATGGTGGACAGGATCTAGACTTTTCAAGTAGGAAGGTCTGCCCGAGCTATACACTAAACACCCATGGTCCAGTTTGAAGCGGACAAAAGTGAGGACAAAATTAGGGAGAGTTTTATTGTCAGCATCCCAATCTGTGTGCCACAATCTCAGAATAGTCAGTGCTTTCTGGCGTGCAGTTTTGTTTTTATGGTGTTTGGTGTGACCTTTAAAGCTCAGTTTTTTTAATCGAAAAAAATAATAACACCCAGAAATTTGGCTTCTTTCACAGCTGGAATGGTGGACTTGTCCAGGCGAATCTATGAATCTCATGATCAGAAAAGAGCTGACGAAAAAGGTTAAAAAAAAAAGAGAGGATCGACCGTGTTTTGGTGCTTGAAAAGGTAAACCCGTTTTCCTCGAGCCATTTTCCTTGGGCCATTGTTGAGAGTCTCATTTACACAAAGCTGAAGTCGACGCTGAACGCCGGCCTAAGAGGCTCCAACTGCGTACAGTGCGAAGTCATCAACAAACAGAAAGGTCTCAGAGCCCTGGTTTACCGATTTGACAATGTCGTTAATTTTGATTCTGAAGAGAAGAGAAAGAATGCTCCCTGGAGGTACACCCAATTCATACCCATGGATGTCAGACAGTGTGGTGCCAATACGTACTTGGAACCAACAATCAGCCATAAAGTTTTGAAGAAATAAAGGCAGATGACTACGAAAACCAACTTTATGATGACCCATCAGAATTCCAGATTTCCAAGTGATATCATACGCTTTTTCCAGATCAAAAAAGAGCAACGACATGCTGTTTATCAATAAAGGCATTGAGGATGGTGGTTTCCAAAATGGTCAACAGCTGAGTGGTACTTCCGGAACCCGCACTGTTCATTGGCCAAAAGGTCATCGATTTCCAGCTTCCACATAGGTTGGGAGTTGACCTTCTTTCCCATGAGCTTACAGAGGCAGCTGGTCAGAGCTATTGGACGATAGTTTGAAGGGTTGGAAAGATCTTTTCCACGTTTAGGAATCGGAATGATCAGGGCTTTCCGCCAGAAGGGCGAAAGCACCCTGTGGTCCTGATATGGTCGTAGAATTTTAGAAGAGTCTGGTGACAGCCCTCTTGGAGATGTTTCAAAATCTGATAATGAATATTATCCAGGCCATGGGCAGAATCATTACAGGTTGCAGAGCTAATTTTAGTTCTATTGAAAAAGGTAAAGTGTATACTTCAGAGAAGTCTGAAGTAAACTTTTATGACGATTTTTGTCTGAGTTTTTTTGTTTGTTTTTATGAATGCAGGTTTACGACAGGATGATGAGTTCTGCTGAACGGTGGAGGCAGCAGATCGGCAGCAGCTTGTTCGTGCATCGGCAAGTTTCAAGTGATGAATTGACGGGTTGGTGTTCCTCCCTTTGATTTTCTGGATGATCTTCAGACTTTTTCTTGGATGTTTTAGATGCAAGTCCGGAGCAGTTTCTCCAAGACTGACGTTTACTGAATTTAAAAGTGTGTCTCGTACTGGCACGAAGTTTCTGATGGGCTCGAGCGTTGGGAGCTGAAGGTCCTTGGAATTCCCGAGCTAAGCCCGTTTCGTACAGTTGAGATTTGTTGGCAGTCAGAATCAAACCAAAATCTTTTAGGCAGTTGGAGTTTTTCGCAAAAAACATTGGAATACTTTTGCAGACTTAATCAAAGTATTAGTTGGAGATTCTGCTGGGTCTTGACTTTGAAGAATGTCAGTTTCCTGGAGCTCCTTTGAAATATTTGCAGTGTAAAGATTCCAGTTGGCCTTCTTGTAATTAAGATATATTCTGCAACAGAGGCGTTTTTCATTTGTTACTGATTTTAACAGAACGGGAAAATAATCACTTTCATGCAGATCGTCACAGACAGACCGCTCACAGTCCAGGATCAGCGAAAGGTCTCATACTGACAAATCTAAACATGAAAGTGTACCTGTGGAAGAATGAAGGTAAGTTGGAGACCCACCATTCAGACAAAACAAATCCAACCCCTAAAAGACATTTTCAAGAAGCAGACCTCTGGATGAAGATTTCACACTACCCCAAAGATGACTGTGTCCATTGAAATCACCTAACAACAGCAAAAAGGTCGCAGAAACTCTCTAATCAGGCTGACCAGTTCTTGTTGACTGACTGAGATAGATGGAGGTAAATATAAAGAACACACCATAACTGTTATATGCAAAGCTATTCTTGCGGCTAAAGCCTAACGAGAAGTATCTACATCAATAGGGCTGCATAAAAGAGACTTGTGGACGAGTAGCGACATTCCTCCCGTTACTCCATCTGCAGTGGGTGGTGCTGTTTTGATAAAATATCAAAACCAGAAAGAGTGAAACTCTTCTGGTTCTGGGATCTTAGTTTCTTTCAGAGCTATCACAACAGGTTTCAGGTTGTGACAAGGCAGCTGCAGCTCCTCAAAATTGGAAAGGAGACCTCGGATGTTCCAAACGGAAACTTTTTGACTCCATTATGGCAAGTTAATGAATACGGTGAAAAAAAGCATTTCATTGTTGCTTCCTCATTGTTAGACTGGAGCGAAAATAAGTTATTTTCTGTTAATAGGTCTGTTTTGTTTGGCCCCAGGAAGTTTTCCTTTTCTCCTGACCCTTTGTTTCTTGTGGAGGATGAAGAGACAGACTGGAACCATCAACCTCCATCACCTCCACACACTCTTCCCCTCGGGGGCTTTCGGATAGGCTCCAGGACCTGGGAGGGGGGGGGGTGGGGGGGGGGGGGGGGCAGCCGGTTTTCTGTTCCCATCCTTCCCAGGAAAGCGAGGCTGGGAGGATTAAAAGGGGTCTTTTCCCAGCCTGCTCGCCAGCAGACTTTTAGTCTGTTGGAGAGACTGGAGGATAGCCAGTTAACGCCTCCACTGAGGGCGCTAATTTTTTTTTTAAACAGAGGTACTGCTGTTTTGGTGCAGGTTTACCTGATCCACAAGTTGATGTCTCCTGTGTACATTTAGAAACGTGACATGCCTCTGTCTGACAAGAGACAGACACTCTCTGGACCTTTCTAACAGCGGCAGAGTATGACAAAGCTGGTTGAGACTGACTGCCGAGCACCAGTTTCTTGACTTCGTGGAACTGAATTCTTCTTTCTGTCTTGACCTGCTGGATGTTTTTCTCAACCTTCGGGGCAGTCCTGCGAGGAAGAGGGATGGCCGCCACCCCAGGTGGTTCAAAGGGCTGGTCCCTGGCAAGGCCCTTCATGGCCTGCTTTGCAGCACCAACCATAGATCTTCTCCCCCGAGCATCTGATAGGGACATGGCCAAACTGTTGACAGCGGGAACACCTCCCCATAGGAGAAGAGATGTAGAGGTCAACGTTTACAACCAGGTAGCCTACATTGATGGTCTTTGGAAACTGGGTGGACACAACGTTAGGAAGAGTGTGTTCATGGGTATTCTCAGTTCCATTCCGGATTGTTACCCTGTGGACATCGATCACCCCTTGAGGCTCCAACTCTCTATCTCTGCCTCTGATACTCCTCTCAGATCAGAACATCTTATAACACCTTTTGAGTAGTTAAGTTGCTCGTAGGTGTCACTCTGATCTCCCTGTCCATATGCTTAGTGACGCTCAAATGCTGTTCTGCTTGGCGCTTGGTTCTTCATCCAATCAGGAAAGATCCGTTCCTAAGCCTTTTCATTGCTTGCAATTCCCTGGAACCCTTTCTGAACTGCGAATAGACTCAGGGCTGAAATTGGTTTCTCCTGTTCGCTCCCCTCGACCACAAGCCAGGAAGCCCAGAATCCTGTCCCTCCTTGTTTCTGTGTCCGAGTCGCTGTTCACATCCGAGTCAATTGTTAGTGGAGATACTACTTTCCTTTTCTCTAGGGGTGGAATTTTTTGTGTGAATAAGCCATTTTTTTGTCTTTGTTCTTTATTTCATCTCTCCCTCACCACCCACCACAAAGTCCAACAAGGGGCCAGGGCCAAGAAGTCACTGTCGTTACCTCTTCCAGACTTTTTGGAAGATTGACGACAAACATTTGAGCATGACAAATGGCGGACGGAATGAGAAGACGAGAATGTGGTGATTGTGAATGGCAGACGGGTAGGAAAAGGAGAACGCAAGTGTGATGAATGATGACGAGGAAAGAGGAGTGGAAAAATGGATGAAATGAATGATGGACGGAATGAGGAGAGAAAAGCATGCCAATGGTGAGTGTGAGACCGGATGAAAAATACGAGCGTGAAAACTCTGAGAAAGACCTGGATAACATCGACACCCCAAAAAGCCTTTACATCTGTGAAAAATTGACAACGCAAATTAGAATCAGCACCACCAAGGGCAAAGACTTCAGCGTCTCATGCAGGAAGAAAACATTATACGAAGACGGAGGAACTCTGCTTCGAACTCTGCAACAAACAGAGCAAAAGAGATCCAAGTATGCTAACAGTTCAGGATTCATCAAATGGAACCGACTTTCCAACACTCTGACGAAGAAGTCGTAGTTGCAGTGAAGTCGCTGAACCTGGCAAAGCTGCATGCATTGACAATATTCCTCAGAACACTGAATACGGCGGAGAGGCAGAAACTGATATGTTAACTGCCATCTGCAACAAAATCTGGCAAAGAGACTCGATCACTAATCGTCACACTTCCAAGGAGAGAAAATCCTCAATACTGCCAGGACAAGCGCAAGATCAGTTAAATCAGCAATGTAAGCAACGTAATGTTTCAAAATCTGCAGACAGACACCGCTGTATCTGCAATACTGAAATGTCATCGAACAGATCTCAAACCCTCGGCCAAAAACACCTGAAACGCCAGGAGGAGTTCTTTCATGTCTCCACAGACATTAAAGAGGCGTTTGACAAAGTCTGTCCAGAGATGCTATGGGCTGTTATGAAGACACTTGATATCAGGACAAGGTTAATCAACAACATCCACTAAGACCAGACCAGACCAGACCAGACCAGACCAGACCAGATAGATAATAAGATAAGATAAGATAAGATAAGATAAGATAAGATAAGATAAGATAAGATAATGTTGCTTATAGCCCAGCCGACCGCAAAGGGCCATATCAGGGCTGTCACCACGTTAAAATCAACTCACAGGTCATTCATCCACACAATTCTTTAAAAGACATCGTCTAAAAACTCATCCAAAACTTTGTTAAAAATCTTTCCACTGTAAAATCTCAGATCCGATGAAAAATGTTAACCTCTTTCAAGAACTCAAAGATCGTGTCAGGCGGAACATCTCTGAACAAGGTTTTCATGGAATCTGCTGTAAAATGTTTGTGTCTCACACATCGTGCAAATCCCAACACTCTAAAAGAATATGTTCATTGTGAGTGGCACATGACACGGAATGCACCAAGGAGCTTCTTCACTCTTTAAAAGGTAGGAATGGGGTAAAATACGAATGGCCGGTGTGCAGCCGGCACAGAACTGTTTCTGCTTTACGACGACCACCAGACGAAGATGGGAGGAACTCCTTTAGGTTTGGACGGATCTGAAAGAGTTTGTTATCCGTCTGTGTATTCCAATCCTCCTGCCAGAGGTCTTTTACATAATCGTTAATTTTGGGTTTCAAATCTGAGCAGGGGATAGTGTGTGTTTGACAGTTTCTCTCGTATGGCATTCTTGGCCAAACGATCCACCATTTCGTTCCCTCCGATGCCAACATGACCAGGAACCCAAGCCAGAAGAATGTTGTAACCCTCCGCTGTCAACTTGGTAAAAAGTTAAAAAAAAAGTGTAAAAGTTCGGGGTGCTGAAGGTTGCGGCCAGCTATGGCCTCCAAAGCTGACAGTGAATCCGACAAAACCAGAAAGTCCCTCTTCGTAGATTGGGAGATTATCCGTAGTGCCAGAACCAGAGCTGTAACTTCAGCAGAGTAAGCAGAAGCGTCTGAAGGAATATGTTCTAACAGTATTTGAGAAGGAGCACCAGGCAGTAGGCTGCACAGGCCACTCCATCTTCAGACTTGGAACCGTCAGTGAAAATTTTCTGATAGGATGGATGAGAATTTCGAACAGAGGTCAGCATACAAAGCCTTGTATGCCAGAGAGCTGGTGGACTCTTTGCGAAAAGCTGCAAGATCAAAACGAATCTCTGGTGTGAAAAAGGTCCACGGAGGTTGATCCGGAAACTTGGAAAAATCGGACACAACTCCTAGGTCTAGACCTGCATTCCGTGCGTGAGGCTGCATACGAAGACCAAACGGCGGAATACAGTTTGGGTTTGTTTCAAATTTGCTTTGAAACTGAGGGTCAAAGACACAGTCATAGGCAGGGTTTTCAGGTTCGGAGAACAGTCTGACGTAGTAGTAATCAAAAAGACAGTTTTCAGCCTGCGGTTGGACAGTGAAGGTTCACCTGCCTCTGCGTACAGGCTGTACACAGGGGTGGTGCGGAATGCTCAAGACAGAGACGAAGCCCTTGATGGTGGATAGGGTCCAAGAGTTTTAGATACGACGGTCTGGCAGAGCCGTACACAGCACAACCATAGTCCAGTTTGGAACGGACCAAGGCTCTGTAGAGGTGCAGCAAAGTTTTCTTATCAGCGCCCCAGTCAGTGTGTGCTACGACCCGCAGAATATTCAGAGCTTTCTGGCAAGAGGTTTTGAGGTGTTTAATGTGGCTGAGAAAGTTGAGTTTTTGGTCGAAAATAACTCCAAGGAATTTGGCCTCTGTGACAGCTGGAATGGAAGATTTCCCTATTTTGATTTCAGGATCTGGAAAAAAAACTGACGAAAATTATGGAAGTGAATGCACTGTGTCTTCGTAGGAGAGAAAGTAAAGCCGTTTTCATCCGCCCATTGATGAATTTTATCCACACAAAGCTGGAGCCTGCGCTGGACACTCGGGTACAGGCTTCCAGTTTGCATAGACAGCAAAATCATCCACAAACAATGAGCAGTCTGAACCCTGCTGAACTGACTTGACAATGTTGTTAATCTTGATGCTGAATAGGGCCGGAGACAGTATGCTCCCTTGTGGAACACCCAACTCCTGCTCATGAACATCAGAGAGAGTGGTGCCAACCCGGACCTGAAACTGTCGGTCTGCCAAAAAATTTTGAATGAAAAGTGGAAGATGACCCCGAAAACCAAGATCATGGAGATCATGAAGAATTCCAGCTTTCCAGGTGGTATCGTAGGCTTTCTCCAAGTCGAAGGATATAGCCACTGCGTGGTGTTTGTTCAGAAAGGCGTTCCGAAGCGTAGATTCCAGACGAATCAAATGGTCCACACTGTAGTGATGATGTTTACGAAACCACACTGTTCTTTCGCCAAAAGGCCGTCGGTTTCAAGTTTCCACATGAGTCTAGCGTTGACCATTTTCTCCATCAGTTTACAGACACAGCTGGTCAAAGCTATTGGACGGTAGTAGTTTGACGGGTTGGAGAGAGATCTTTTCCAGGTTTGGGAATAGGAATGATGAGGGCTTTTCGCCAAGATGGTGGAAAGAATCCAGTAGTCCATACATGGTTGTATACATGTAGCAGGATGTGCAGACCTTTTTGCGGAAGATGTTTCAAAAGTTTATAATGGATTTCATCTATACCCGGAGAGGAATCGTTGCAAGAAAGTAAGGCGGATTTCAATTCATTTAAAGTGAAAGGAAGATTGTAGTCTTCCACGTTGTCTGACGAAAAGTTGCAGGGTGATTTTTCTTTAAGGGCTTTGTTTTTGACAAAACTGGCTGACTTGTTAGAAGAGGAGGAATTCTTTTCAATGGTTGAAGCAAGCAGATTAGCAACTGCTTTTTTCTCTGTTATTAAAGAATCAGAAAACTTGAGGTGGTTCACAGTGGGGCAGGTGTTCTTCCTTTAATTTTCTTGATGATTTTCCACTTTTTCTTCGATGTTTTGGATGTGAGACTTGAGCAAAACTGTCTCCAAGATAATCGCTTACTGGTCTTACATATGTGTTTCGATTTGGCCCTCAGTTTCTGATGCGCTCGGACGTTGGGCATCGAGGGTCTGCAAGAGACCCTACGTTGAGCTCTTTTACGGGTTTTGTTAATTTCTTTGCACTCAGAATTGAACCAAGGAACTTTTGGCATTACGGGCTTCTTGGAAGATGTCTGGATCTGGATGGTTGACTTTGCGCAATTCAGTATGAAATCTGAAAGACTTCCTGCCGGATCGTCACTTTGCAGGATCTTGTCCTCTTCCAGATCCATAAGAAACTTAGTGGCAAAGAGGTCCCAATCTGCTTTGTTGAAATTGAGGCGTTCTGGCAAAGACTCGCTCTCT
>JADBJO010005496.1:87500-97500 GCA_016801955.1 Conus betulinus
GGAAGGAAACTGAGACAATAATGAATGTTGGACGAAAGGAAACAGAGAGAATGATGAATGTCGGACGGAAGGAAACAGAGAGAATGAATACTGGACGGGATGAAACAGAGAAAATAATGAATGTCGGACGAAGGTAAACAAAGAGATGAGTGTCGGACGGAAGGAAACTGAGAGAATAATTAATGTCGGATGAAAGGAAACAGAGAGAATAATGAATGTTGGACGGAAGGAAACTGAGAGAATAATGAATGTCGGACGGAAGAAAACTGAGAGAATAATGAATTTTGGACGAAAAGAAACAGAATAATGAATGTCAGACGGAAGGACACTGAGAGAATAATGAATGTTGGACGGGAGGAAACTGAGAGAATAATGAATGTTGGACGGAAAGAAACTGAGAGAATAATGAATGTCGGACGAAAGGAAACTGAGAGAATAATGAATGTCGGACGAAAGGAAACTGAGAGAATAAATACTGGACGGGAGGAAACTGAGAGAATAATGAATGTCGGACGAAGGGAAACTGAAAGAATAATGAATGTCGGACGGAAGGAAACCGAGAGAATAATGAATGTCGGACGGAAGGAAACTGAGAGAATAATGAATGTCGGACGGAAGGAAACTGAGAGAATAAATACTGGACGGGAGGAGGAAACTGAGAGAATGATGAATGTCGGACGGAAGGAAACTGAGAGAATAAATACTGGACGGGAGGAAACTGAGAGAATGATGAATGTCGGACGGAAGGAAACTGAGAGAATAATGAATGTCGGACGGAAGGAAACTGAGAGAATAATGAATGTCGGACGGAAGGAAACTGAGAGAATAATGAATGTCGGACGAAAGGAAACTGAGAGAATAAATACTGGACGGGAGGAAACAGAGAGAATGATGAATGTCGGGCGGAAGGAAACTGAGAGAATAATGAATTTTGGACGAAAGGAAACAGAGAGAATGATGAATGTCGGACGAAAGGAAACTGAGAGAATAATGAATGTCGGACGAAAGGAAACTGAGAGAATAAATACTGGACGGGAGGAAACTGAGAGAATAATGAATGTCGGACGAAAGGAAACTGAAAGAATAATGAGTGTCGGACGGAAGGAAACTGAGAGAATAATGAATGTCGGACGGAAGGAAACTGAGAGAATAATGAATGTCGGACGGAAGGAAACTGAGAGAATAAATACTGGACGGGAGGAAACTGAGAGAATAATGAATGTCGGACGGAAGGAAACTGAGAGAATAAATACTGGACGGGAGGAAACAGAGAGAATAATGAATGTCGGACGGAAGGAAACTGAGAGAATAAATACTGGACGGGAGGAAACAGAGAGAATAATGAATGTTGGACGAAAGGAAACTGAGAGAATAATGATGAATGTCGGACGGAAGGAAACTGAGAGAATAATGAATGTCGGACGGAAGGAAACAGAGAATAATGAATGTCGGACGGAAGGAAACTGAGAGAATAATGAATGTCGGACGAAAGGAAACAGAGAGAATAAATACTGGACGGGAGGAAACTGAGAGAATGATGAATGTCGGACGGAAGGAAACTGAGAGAATAATGAATGTCGGACGGAAGGAAACTGAGAGAATAATGAATGTTGGACGAAAGGAAACTGAGAGAATAAATGGACTGGACGGAGGAAACAGAGAGAATGATGAATGTCGGACGGAAGGAAACTGAGAGAATATGAATTTTGGACGAAAGGAAACAGAGAGAATGATGAATGTCGGACGAAAGGGAAACTGAGAGAATAAATACTGGACGGGAGGAAACTGAGAGAATAATGAATGTCGAACAGAAGGAAACTGAGAGAATAATGAATTTTGGACGGAAGGAGGAAACTGAGAGAATAATGAATGTCGGACGGAAGGAAACTGAGAGAATAATGAATGTTGGACGGAAGGAAACTGAGAGAATAATGAATGTCGGACGGAAGGAAACTGAGAGAATAATGAATGTCGGACGAAGGAAACTGAGAGAATAATGAATGTCGGACGGAAGGAAACTGAGAGAATAAATACTGGACGGGAGGAAAACAGAGAGAATAATGAATGTCGGACGGAAGGAAACTGAGAATAAATACTGGACGGGAGGAAACAGAGAGAATAATGAATGTTGGACGAAAGGAAAACAGAGAGAATGATGAATGTCGGACGGAAGGAAGAAGAGAGAATGAATACTGGACGAGATGAAACAGAGAGAATAATGAATGTCGGACGAAAGTAAACAAAGAGAATAATGAGTGTCGGACGGAAGGAAACTGAGAGAATAATTAATGTCGGATGAAAGGAAACAGAGAGAATAATGAATGTTGGACAGAAGGAAACTGAGAGAATAATGAATGTCGGACGGAAGAAAACTGAGAAAATAATGAATTTTGGACGAAAAGAAACAGAATATGAATGTCAGACGGAAGGACACTGAGAGAATAATGCACATCGGATGAAAGGAAACAGAGAATAATGAATGTTGGACGGAAGGAAACTGAGAGAATGATGAATACTGGACGGTAGGAAATTGAGAGAACGATGAATACTGGACGGTAGGAAATTGAGAGAACGATGAATACTGGACAGAAGGAAATTGAGCGAATGCTGAATACTGGACAGAAGGAAACTGAGAGAACGATGTATGTTGGACGGAGCGAAACTGAACAATTAATACTGGTTGGAAGGAAAAGAGAAACAGAGAGAATAATGAATGTCGGACGGAAGGAAACTGAGAGAATAAATACTGGACGGAAGGAAACTGAGAGAATAAATACTGGACGGGAGGAAACTGAGAGAATAATGAATGTCGGACGGAAGGAAACTGAGAGAATAAATACTGGACGGGAGGAAACAGAGAGAATAATGAATGTCGGACGGAAGGAAACTGAGAGAATAATGAATGTCGGACGGAAGGTAACTGAGAGAATAAATACTGGACGGGAGGAGGAAACTGAGAGAATAATGAATGTCGGACGGAAGAAACTGAGAGAATAATGAATGTCGGACGAAAGGAAACTGAGAGAATAAAACACTGGACGGGAGCAAACAGAGAGAATGATGAATGTCGGACGGAAGGAAACTGAGAGAATAATGAATGTCGGACGAAAGGAAACAGAGAGAGAATGATGAATGTCGGACGAAAGGAAACTGAGAGAATGATGAATTTTGGACGAAAGGAAACTGAGAGAATAAATACTGGACGGAAGAAACTGAGAGAATAAGTACTGGACGGGAGCAAACAGAGAGAATGATGAATGTCGGACGGAAGGAAACTGAGAGAATAATGAATGTCGGACGGAAGGAAACTGAGAGAATAATGAATGTCGGACGAAAGGAAACAGAGAGAATGATGAATGTCGGACGAAAGGAAACTGAGAGAATGATGAATTTTGGACGAAAGGAAACTGAGAGAATAAATACTGGACGGAAGGAAACTGAGAGAATAAATACTGGACGGGAGCAGAGAGAATGATGAATGTCGGACGGAAGGAAACTGAGAGAATAATGAATGTCGGACGGAAGGAAACTGAGAGAATAATACTGGACGGGAGGAAACTGAGAGAGAATAATGAATGTCGGACGGAAGGAAACTGAGAGAATGATGAATGTCGGACGGAAGGAAACTGAGAGAATAAATACTGGACAGGAGGAAACTGAGAGAATAATGAATGTCGGACGGAAGGAAACTGAGAGAATAATGAATGTCGGACGAAAGGAAACTGAGAGAATAAATACTGGACGGGAGCAAACAGAGAGAATGATGAATGTCGGACGGAAGGAAACTGAGAGAATAATGAATGTCGGACGAAAGGAAACAGAGAGAATGATGAATTTTGGACGAAAGGAAACTGAGAGAATGATGAATTTTGGACGAAAAGGAAACTGAGAGAATAAATACTGGACGGAAGGAAACTGAGAGAATAAATACTGGACAGGAGGAAACTGAGAGAATAATGAATGTCGGACAGAAGGAAACTGAGAGAATATATGAATGTCGGACGGAAGGAACTGAGAGAATAATGAATGTCGGACGGAAGGAAACTGAGAGAATAAATACTGGACGGGAGGAAACAGAGAGAATAATGAATGTCGGACGGAAGGAAACTGAGAGAATAAATACTGGACGGGAGGGAACAGAATAATGAATGTCGGACGGAAGGAAACAGAGAGAATAATGAATGTCGGAAGGAAGGAAACTGAGAGAATAAATACTGGACGGGAGGAAACAGAGAATAATGAATGTCGGACGGAAGGAAACTGAGAGAATAAATACTGGACGGGAGGAAACAGAGAATAATGAATGTCGGACGGAAGGAAACAGAGAGAATAATGAATGTCGGACGGAAGGAAACTGAGAGAATAAATACTGGACGGGAGGAAACAGAGAATAATGAATGTCGGACGGAAGGAAACTGAGAGAATAAATACTGGACGGGAGGAAACTGAGAGAACGATGAATACTGGACAGAAGGAAATTGACCGAATGGTGAATACTGGTCGGGAGGAACAGAGAATGATCAAGGTTTGACGGAAGGAAACTAAGAGAGTGGTGAATATTGGACGGAGTGAAACAGACAAAAATGTCAAATGTAGGACGGAGCGAAACTGAGACAATGAATATTGGACAGGAGCAAACTGAGAGAATGATGAATGCTGGACGGAACGCAACTGAGAGAATGATGAAGGTTGGACGGAAGGAAACTGAGAGAATGATGAATACTGGACGGAAGAAAACTGAGAGAATGATGAAAGTTGGACGGTAGGAAACAGAGAGAATGATGAAGGTTGGACGGAAAGAAACTGAGAGAATGGCAATTACTGGACGGGATGAAACTGAGAGAATAAATACTGGACGAGAAGAAACAGAGAGAATGGTGAATGTTGGACGGAACGTAAGTAAAAGAATGATAAATGTTGGACTGGAGGAAACTGACAGAATGGTGAATGTTGGACGGAAAGAAACTGAGAGAAAGCATGGAGGAAATTGAGATAATGGTGAATGTTACAGGGAACGAAACTGAATGGATGGATGAAAACTGGACTGGAGGAAACTGAGAGAATGATGAATGTTGGACGGGAGAAAACTGAAAGAATGTTGAATACTGGACGGAAGAAAACTGAGAGAATGGTGAATGTCGGACGGAAGGAAAAAAAGAGAGAATGATGATAGTCGGACGAAACGAAACTGAGAGAACGAATACTGGACCGGAGGACATTGAGAGAATGATGCATGTTGGACAAGAGGAAATTGAGAGAATGGTGAATGTTGGACGGAACGAAACTGAGAGAATGATGATTACTGTACGGGGGTAAATTGAGAGAATGGTGATTGTTGGACGGGAGGAAACTGAGAGAATGGTGAATATTGGACAGGAAGAAACTCAGAGAATGATGAATGTTGGACGGAGCGAAACAGAGAATGGTGAATGTTGGATGGAAGGAAACAGAGAGAATGATGAATGCCTGACGGGAGAAATCTGGCAGAATGAATATAGACGGGAGAAAACACAAATGGTGAATGTTGGACGGGAGAAAACAGAGAGAATGATGAATGTTGCACGTGAGAAAACTGAGAAAATGAATACTGGACGGAGGAAACGGAGATAATGGCGAATGTTGTACGGAAGGAACCGAGAAAATGGTGAATGTTGTACGGAAAGATACTTAGATAATGAATACTGACGGGAGGAAACTGAGAGAATGATGAATACTGGACTGATGGGTGGAGAGGAGAAGAACGGAGGAAAGATGAATGATAGATAGAAGGGTAGTGCTATTCTGATGAACGAAAGATGGATGAGGAAAGTGAAGGAAAGAGAAGAGCGTGAAAATGATGGCCGTAATATACACAGGATAGCAACAGAGTAGTAGCGGGCACAATCAGCACAGAATGAGACAATAATTCTGAGAAGATGGGAGCGCGTAAGCAATGAATGGTTGACACGATGATACGAAGAGAACGTAAAAATGCTGAGTGTAGGACTGGGGCAGAATATGATAATAATACATGAAGAACACGATGAGAAGAAGAGAACATGATAATGGTAACAGAGAGACCGACCGGTAATTTGGGAACGTGAGAAGGATGAATGATGGACGAGTGAAGAAAAGGAGAACGAAGATCAATGGATGCGAGTAGAAGACAAACGTGAAACTGATGAACGATGCTTTGGAGGAGGAACGGAGTTTTAGAGAATGAATTATGGATGGGAGAATAGCATAGTAACGGTAAATGACGGGCGGAATAGGAGGGGGAGATTTGGATGGAGTTGAATATGGTACCTCCATTCCACGGTTCAATACCGCCTAAAGAGAAGTAAAAGGGGTAACGATGGAAATGACTATCATAATTTCGAACCAACGTAGAGTAATAGGACAGCAGTGTATAAAAGGAACTGTCTGTAGCAAAGAATGTGAAGGGGAGAGGGTGGGGGAGAGAGGGGCAGACTGCAGGACTTCACAGGTTTGGAGGTGTGTTTGGAAAAGACCAATTATGACACAAGAGACTTGGGAATATGGAAACATGATTAATGTACAACAGCGGGTATGCGCGGTAATGGAAGGGCTAAAGAGTGTGTCTACAACATGTTCATACGATAAACTGAAGGGTCTCTGGAGAACATCATGGAGCAAAACTGAAAAGTATGGAGTGGAGACAAAACTGGACTAAAAAGAACAACATCCAGGAATGCAAGAATGCAAGTGAGAGGCAACATGAAGGAAGTTAAAAAAAAAAAAAATTAAAAAGGTAAAAAAAAAGGTAAAAAAAAAAAAAAAGGTTGTAATTTGCATACGAAAATCCATGAATGGGAATTGGGAAATGTGGGATACCAAAAAATGTCTAAAGCAGCATCTAGCTGAACTGTGTATTTTGAGTGGATCAGACGTAAACCATATCAGGGCTGTAAGCATTTATAAAACAATACCAGTTAATATCGAGTTGGCATACTGACAATGAAACATGCATGGATCACTAAGGAGAGGAGATAAATCCCTCAAAGTTGACAGCATCATCAGCAACAGAACTGACATGACAACACCAGGGATGGGCAGGGACAATGACTCTTTCAGTGCAGCTCCGACAGACCACAGAGAGTATTTCCAGGGCTGTCTACGCCTACACCCCCCCCCCCCCCCCCCCCCCCCCAAAAAAAAAAAAAAAAATAAATAAAGGCAAGGAAATAATTTGCAAGCAAACAAACAAAAAACAAACAAACAAACAACAAAACTGAAGTCATTTCCGCCAAGGGAAAACTCAGATTTACGCACGGTTCACAGGTCAACTTTTTTTCTTTTTAGGCATATTTTTCTTGATCAATAATGAGTACATAAAGAGATGATTAAACTGAAGCAGCAGCAACAAGCAATAGCGTATGGGATACAAGTACACTTCTTCATAACATTGCTATGCTGCAGTCCTTCAGTCGGATAAAAACTAAGCCATGTTAAGTGCACCGACCGTTCTGATCATTCTGCTCATATTTTTTTTCAAAACTGATTAAGAAATCCTTTCGAGATAATTCCAGTGCAAGAAAATATTCCTAATTGGTGAACAGCACCGCAGAATAGACAGCAAGCGCCTGCTCCAGTGGTTGAGCTCTCATTATCTAGTAACCAGCCAGAGTACAAAAAGAACTTGAGTTTACAAAGTTTATCAAGAAGAACAGAAGAAAATTCTTTTCAGACCACAGGCAGATGAACAGACCACAAATACAGAAAAGCGGTTGGCAACAGTACAGAGAAAACACCATCATTAACCCCAACATTTTAAAAACGAAAGCAGCATCAAACAGATGAACGCAAAAGAAAATTATCAGCACCGGATTTCTAGAAGACAGGGGCCCTATTTGCATTGAAAAATCCTCACCCACCCGTACCCATCCCCTCTCTCCCCTGGATTCCTATGGGGCAAATTTAACAGTAAACAGAGCGTTTAACACACAAAGTAAATAACGTACCCATCCCCTCTCTCCCCTGGCTTCCTATGGGGCGAATTTAACAGTAAACAGAGCGTTTAACACACAAAGTAAATAACGTACCCATCCCCTCTCTCCCCTGGCTTCCTATGGGGCGAATTTAACAGTAAACAGAGCGTTTAACACACAAAGTAAATAACGTACCCATCCCCTCTCTCTCCCCTGGCTTCCTATGGGGCGAATTTAACAGTAAACAGAGCGTTTAACACACAAAAGTAAATAACGTACCCATCCCCTCTCTCCCCTGGCTTCCTATGGGGCGAATTAACAGTAAACAGAGCGTTTAACACACAAAGTAAATAACGTACTCATCCCCTCTCTCCCCTGCATTCCTATGGGACGAACTGAAAGTCAGCAGAGCGTTCAACACACAATTAAAGAACGTACCCATCCCCTCTCTCCCCTGCATTCCTATGGGACGAACTGAAAGTCAGCAGAGCGTTCAACACACAAATTAAAGAACGTACCCACCCCTTCTCTTCCCCGCATTCCTATGGGACGAATTAAGACAGTCAGCAGAGCATTCAACACACAGATCAAAGAACGTACCCACCCCTCTCTCTCCCCTGTATTCCTATGGGGCGAATTAGGACAGTCAGCAGAGTGTTCAACACAGAGATCAAAGAACAGGCCACAGAGACAGAAAAAAGAGAGAGTGAAGAAACGGAAACAAAGGGTTTTTTTTTTTTTAAGTTAAAGAAAAAAGAAGAAGAATTACGAGCACAGTAATGCATGACGACTGGAAACACAATTTATACTAAAAGATCCCTGCTCCTCCACCCTCCTCCCCCCACCCCTTCTTTTGTCATGGGGTTTCCACTGTACAAAATGAGTTCTAGGTGAGAGGTGTGCTCCGGATTGGCTCACAGGATGGCCACGATGACCGAGGTGAAAAATACGCACATTAAAGGGACGGTCAAGCAGGTTTAGAAAAGTATCATACAGAAAACCTTTACAGAGGAACTGTGTTCACAAGTCGGCAACGTTGGGGAGTTGTTTCAGGATACTCAGAGAATGTAAGCTACTGCAGGAATGAGCCGCGAGGGGACCTCTAATGTCCTCTTCTCTAGGAGGTTGTGAACTATGGGGGGAAGCGGGGCGTACTACTGGATAGGGAAGCATGAAGACACTCAGGGGAAGTGTGTGTGTGTGTGTGTGTGTGTGTGGGGGGGGGGGGGGGGGGGGGGGGGGGCAGACGCTCGGAAGGGGCTAAGTGGACTCTTAGATAATGAGAAACAAACGCCAGTAGCATCAGTTAAACAATAGGTAAGGCGAAGACGAAAGACTAAAGACGTTCCAAGTGACGGAACAAAGTTATCAGGAAGAAATGTTGTAAGATGAAGATTTATAAGACTCGCTTAGTAAAAATAAAATCGGCAATCCTATGAATGCTCTTACAACATAACTGCTTGCAGATTTGATACTGACCGCCACGTGTGCGTTGTCAAACAAGAGAGTGCCCGCGTGGTCTCTGTGTGTGTGTGTGTGTGTGTGTATGTGTGTGTGTGTGTGTGTGCGTGTGTGCGTGTGTGTGTGAGGAGTTGGGGTGGAGATAATGCGGGGGAGGTCACGAAAGGAGTAGAAAGCCACCTGACATCTCCAATTTCCGAAAGGGCAAGGCGGGTGGAAGGGAAAGAGGATGGGGTGGAAAGATAAGTATGTGGCAGAGAGGTGTTGGTAGATGTCTCCAATGAAATGTCGTAACAGATAATTGTGTGGTTCTTAATCACATCGGCCACAGGAACTACGGACACAAGTTCATTATCATTATTATCAGCATCGTTATAATAGGCCTTATAACTACTGAGATTATCATCGTCAACAGTAGCAGTAGTAGGGTAGAGTAGCAGTCGTATTTTCTTATAGCTATTTTTGTTATCAGATGTCATAATAGCCTGATTCTTTATTCTACATCGACTGGGCAACAGTTAAATAGAATGTGCGGAGGAAGAGGGGTATTCACTAAAAAAAAAAAAAAAAAAAAAAGAAAAAAAAATATCGAACCCGATGGATCAATCAAA